>JAGKTI010027923.1:0-13111 GCA_018397915.1 Birgus latro | reverse complement strand
TCATCCCAAAATCTATCCTTCTCTGCGTCATCCAATCCTACCTGCGGAGCATATGCTGATATAACTGAAACCATCACCCGTCCGATCAAAATTTTCACTACTATTATCCTATCACTTACTCTCATGACATTCATAACATACTCCACCCATTTCTCCGCAACCAACACACCCACACCCCCATATCCGTCAGTTCCCCCCTGCCAAAACAACTTATAGTAGCAATCCTTCCCAGCAATCTTTCTGGCTGATCCACCACTGTACCGGACTTCCTGCAGACAAGCCACATCCACCCACCTCCTACTGAATGCCTCAACAACTTCCCCTGCTCTTCCTCTCAAGCTTCCCACATTCCACGAACCCACCCTAAACCCCCTGGGTGATTTGCTGTCCTCAGGCTTGCTTTGGTGCTTGTTTTTGTAATTCATAGTCGGTAAAGCTTCTGATAGGGTTCCACATGAAAGGTTGGTTAGAAAGATTCGAGCACGTGGTACAGACGGCAATATCTTAAAATGGATAGAATCCTGGATGAAGGGACAAAAAACAGAGAGTATTAATAAATGGAAGTAAGTCGGAGTGGGGATTAGTAACTAGCATTGTACCAAAGGGATCAGTGCTCACTCCCTTATTATTAATTACCTCATCCGAAAGGAGTCCGACATGGTATTGTTTTTGGTCGTTTCTTTGTTAGCAGCATTATGGAAAAACGGCTCAGTGCAATGGGGTGCTTTCAAAGCTAATAATCCGGTAGATGGCTCTGCGCATTGGACAGATACATTCCCCGTGCTGTTTAAAAAGCATATTTTAGTTAAATATCTACACTGCTGTATGAAACTGTGAATCATAGTAATGTCATATGCCGTAATGTAAATAATACCAATAAAACACGTACTGTATATATAACGTAACGTGCATTGTTTATATTTATCACAAACGAAAATTAAAATATCATTGGTGGCATATGATGGCAACCTGCCCTTTTAGTGGTCCTATATTATTTAAGTTCTGCTGCAATAAGTGCAAGCTAGGTTCTTAATACATAGTTTGTTCAGACTGTAAAGTACGTCTAGTGGGTATTTTGACTCGCTCAGTCTCTATGTGGGCAGAAATTTAATGTTGAGTAAATACTGGGACTCAACATTTTGCTCACTCTCTTCACGCACGTGCACCACAAGACAGTCCCGTGTTTAAGTTTTTTTATGAGGAATTTGTTCTCAAAACAAACGCACGAGGACCATGTTGGGCCAAGGCTATGGAAACTGGACCCTTTCATGACTCAGGACCGTTTGTTTTGAAAACAAATCCCTCGTAAAAAAAACTTAAACACGGGACTGTCTCGTGGTGCGCATGCGTGAAGAGAGTGAGCAAAATGTTGAGTCCCTGTATTTACTCAACATTAAATTTCTGCCCACATAGAGACTGAATGAGTCAAAATACCCACTAGGCGTGCTTTACAGTCTGAACAAACCATGTATTAAGAACCTAGCTTGCACTTATTGTAGCAGAACTTAAATAATATAGGGCCACTGAAGGCGGGTTGCCATCATATGCCATCATTGATATTTTAATTTTCGTGTATGATAAATATAAACAATTCATGCTATGTTATATATACGTCTTTTCTTAGTATTATTTATATTACGGTATACGACATTACTATGATTCACAGTTTCACACAGCAGTGTAGACATTTAACAAAGAGAAACATGCTTTTTAAACAGCGTGGGGAATGTGTCTGTCCAATGTGCAGAGCCATCTACCGGAATACTAGGCTTTTCAGAAGCACCCCATTACATGAAACTTTCAGGATATGTGGGCACTGATCCCCAAAGAAAATGACTAAAGTCTGGAGGTAATCGAGTAACCCTAAAAGGTCAAAGTCGAGGTCATGGATTTTCAGAGGGCTATAACTTGAAAATGGTTATGACAGAGATATTTACTTTTATGAACATACAGGAACTTGTAATATGGGCTTTCATTCGCCACCAAGACCTTTGACCTAGAATGACCCTGAACGATTAAACTCAAGGTCACGGATATTCAGGGGGCTATAACTCAAAACTGGTTGAAGACGGAGAGATATACAGTATACTATTATCAACATACAGGAAATCCCATATGGGTTTTCAATTGGTACCCTGACCTTTGACTAAGTGACCTTGAAAGGTTAAACAATGTCACGGATATTTAGGGGCTATAACTCAAAACTCGTTGACGACAGAGATATTTACTATTACCAAGATATTGGAAGTCTCACATGGGGTTTCACTTGGCAGCATGACCTCTGACCTTGAGTGGCCTTGAAAGGTAAAGCACAAAATCACAGATTTTCAGAGGGCATAACTTGAAAACACATGTGCCATTACCTTAGACTTTAATTGTGCTGAAATACAGGAGTTGGGGGTTGAGGCTGCAGACGACGCGACAGCCAATGCAGACGATACCAACACCCCCAACCCCCCCAGTACCACTGGGGGTCCGCCGCTGAAACTGAGTGGCTGGGAACAGGAACGGCGCACCTGTATCCTTCCCCGGTGCCCCTCTTACTCCCAGGTGATGCCCCGGAAAGGTAGCAGTCGCCGGTGCCTAGTTACCGGCCGAAATTCCACTCGCCAGGTAAGAGGTGGAGTTTACAACTCCACGGAATGCCGCGGTATTGGCCACTGTCATACCGGGTACGGGGCAGAACCGGCCACAGTCCGTTCCCCAGTTGCATCCCCGCTACAGAGCTGTGGCTCTGTGGCGTGGACACGTGTCGGTCGGGCAGGTCAGGCCACAAGTTGTCCGACTCCTGTAGTCGTTCCCCCCAGAGTAGCACCGCAGTACCGGCCACAAGCCGTACTGGGTACGAGGCAGGATCGGCCACAGTCCCTCTCTCTGCTACCAGTCCTCTTAGCTCCACAGTACGGGCCATTAGCAGCACCAGAGCTACAACCCCGTGCCGCTACGACGTCGGCAACTAGTCACATCTGGCCAGGGGTAGAGCAGGCCACTAGCCGCCCTGGAGCTGCAGTCCCCTGCGCGACCACGACGTCGGCCACTAGTCGCGTCAGGACAGAGGTAGAGCAGGCCACTAGCCGCACTGAAGCTGTTGTCCTCTGTGCCACCACAACGTCGGCCATTAGTCACATCAGGCCAGAGGTAGAGCAGGCCACTAGCCATACTGAAGCTGTTGTCCCCTGTGCCACTACGACATCGGCCATTAGTCATGTCAGGCCAGAGGTAGAGCAGGCCACAGTCCGCTTCTCTCCCACAGGATATCCTGCAGCCAGAGAGGACCCCTCCCCTGAGCCGTGGCAAGGCCTCACCCAAGGCCTTGGTTCCCTGCAACTCTACCAGTGTGAACAGTGGCCGAAGCAGAGCCCCTCAGCAGACCCCGCAGCCGACGTCGGGCCCTGTCCACTACTCCCCCGGCCCGAGGTCACCGTGTGACGACCCTGACGGCGATGCTGTCCTCCTGCCGTTGCCGCAGTCCAGCCACCCCGGGTTCCAGTACCCTGGTTCCTCAGTCACCCCGGGAGTTGCCCCGAACACCAGGGAGCGACTTACCTGTGGGCGAGACCTCCCTGAGTCTCTCCCAGACTCGATGTCAGGCCCGTCTCCTGGCTCTCTTCAGGCCGAGCCCCTAGTCCCACGACTACATGTGGGACCCTGTCCAGAGGCGCGTCACTCTGCCCTTCCTCCGGACGGAGGAATCGACCTGCGGCCCACCAGTGGCAGTGAAGCGAGTGGACTTAGCCTTTGTGTGTGCTTTCTAGACCCAGATATATGTGTGTGCATTAGTTTATACCATGCGAGTGATTCTCTATTGTATATTCTAGTGATAAGTGACCAGGAGCCCAGAGTGTAAGATTGGACAAGCCTAACAGTAACTTTGGCCTAATTTATATCCCGAGTGGAGTCCCACGCATCCCCCAGTGAACGAAATGCCACAGTGACCAACAGAACAATAATATTATCCCGATTGTGCCATTCCCTTGTTTATTGAAACTCTCCCTCCCCAGTGCACAGGCCCGCAAGTGAAACACCTCAGTGGCTAACAGAAGGAATAGATATTATTCCCATCGTGCCTTCCCCTTGTGTATTAAACCTCCACCCACCCCAGTGTCCGGGCACATTAGTTAGGGTATGTCTGGGCATCTCCAAATGTCTTGCTAGAATACCACAGTCCCCCCCCCTTCAGTGATCACTGCGCGGCTGACTCTACCTGAAATGGAATTCCAGCCGGCAAGTGTCTATGACACAGGTGTTAACGTAATTTATATACCAGTGCCGTCCAGTGCTATACGAGATTGGGAAATTGTAGTAAATTCATTCCTGTGTCCTGAATCATGAGTGTATTCTATGTGTCATAAGTGCTGGGTAAATATTACCATACTTTCTACCTGCCAGTATAGTGATAGATTTCCAATCAAGTAAGACCTTGTGTTGAGTTGTAAACCCATCCCCGGCAAACCCAGCATCTAATGTATTTGTTGATGTATTATTGTCTCTGGGAAGATATTTGTAATACATGTGTGTAACATTCACTGCCTTGTTTTTGTGTCCAGTCCTATTCCTTAGAGATACCGACCCGGTCTAGAATAGGGACTCGCTGTAGCCTGCGTATTTGAGGGCGAGAAACCAACCCGCAAATACGTACCATAACGTGCACTGACACTAAACAGCAGAAACGAGTCCGTATTGAACAGCAATAAGGTAACTGCTGTTGGGTGAGGTTTGTTGTGCCTGACACCACTTGTTATATATATATATATATTTGTAAATGATCTAGACTCGGGATTCACTAGCAGTATTTGCAACTTTGCCGATGGCAAGAAAATGGCGCATCATTAACTCAACTGATGATTGTCTTAACTTACAAAAAGACCTTGATTTATTGTCCAAATGGTAAAAAACTTGGCAAATCAAATTCAACGTTGAAAAATGTAAAGTACTTAATGTAGGCAAGACCACTGGAGATACTAAATACAACTTAGATAACAAAAGAATTAGTAAATCAGAATGTGAGAGAGATCTAGATGTTATGGTTAGTCAAGGCCTAAAACCATGGCAACTGTGTATTAATGCGAGAAATAGCGCAAATAGAGTCCTAGGATTTATTTCACAAAGAGTGGGCAATAGGTCACCTAAAATAATACTGCAACTTTATCTAGCATCAGTTAGGCCACACACAGACTACACTGTGCAATTTAGATGTCTGTACTATAGAACTGATATAAATTCTTTAGAAAATGTACAGAGATGAATGACAAAAATTATACATGATGTTCAGAACTAATCATATGAAGAGATACTAAAATGACTAAATCTGCACTCACTAGAAAGGCGTAGAGTCAGGAGAGACTTATTTGGGGTGTTTCAGTGGATGAAGGGAAAAAGGGAATAAATATGGGAGATATTAGCAAAGTACTTAAAGTGAACATACAGGACAGAAGTACAAATAATGGTTTCAAACTAATCAAATTCTGTTTTGATAAGGAAATAGGCAGAAATTGGTCTGGCAATAGAGCAGCAGACGAATGAAATAAACTACCTAGTAATGTAGTTGCTGTCCCTTCCACTAAGAGTTTCAACCAGAGGCTAGATAAGCATATGACAAGTAAGGGTTGGGTGTTAAAAAAATCATACCAGTACTAATTCATTCCTTTTCCTTTTCAGATTACACTATGATAGCCTCCTTTTCTCCTTTCAGACTTTCCTATAAAATGTCCATGCCAGTTTTTCTATACTATGTGGTGTTCCTTCTAACTTTTTCCTGCTGGCTCTGGCTAGAAGGTTTGGAGGGCAGGGGAGGGCCTTCTTTGTTATCCTTACCTCATTCTAGAGGTTCAGTTACTCTTCTAGAGCTACCTAGCATGGGCCAACCGGCCTACAACAGTTATCCTCTCTTCTTACGTCCTTATATTCCTTCCACCGTGCATGTTTAATGAGGTTTAGGTATTGTTTTGTTTGGGCAACAGACTAAGGCCAGTGATCTGTCAGATTTGTTTTTCGATACAGCATGTTCCTCTGTCACATGTGGGTACTTTCCCCTTTATGGAACTGTTCTCATCTTTGCAGTGAGATCAAGGATTGTCCTTTGTGCTGCGTACTGATGTAGTACTTTAGCATCGTTGTCCACATAGTTTTTAAATGCCTGTTGATCAACTGTGGATCGAACACTCCAGTTGGGTGTGGCACAAGAGGATCTTATTCCAAGAGGTGGTTAGGGTTTATTGCTCTCATAACACTGATAACAAGCAAGCAACTTATCATTCGCCTTCAATGTCTGGGCTGCGTACCCTAGCTCCAGACCTCTACGCTCCTGTAGGGGTTATACTAGACTGGATGATGGATGGACTTAGAACAAGATGTTGGGATGTAAATGACTGAAAAGGCAAAAAAAATTTGACAGTACACCAGGCCCTCAACATACGCAGAGATTAGGGGACACAGACCCCTGCGAAAGTGGAAAATCTGTGAATATTTGGTGCACCCTCCCGTAAATACCTCTACAGCCGGAAATCACCCCCCATGAGCAAGTGTGCACGTACTGAACCTAATAAATCATATCTGGGACCTCAAAGCAGCAAATCACCCCCCATGAGTAAGTGTGCACGTACTGTACCTACTAAATCAAATCTGGGACCTCAAAGCAGCATAAAATATCACAAATAGCTGATGATTTACCCACATGTGAGTGTGGCCAAATCATTTACCCATTAAATTCAGACTTGGTTCCACAGAGGGACAATCCACAAATGAGCGGGGGCAGTGAAAGTAGAATTTGCGAATGCTGAGGGCCTGGTGTGTAAACTTTGAAGGAATTATTTTGTTTCAAAGCTGTCATTATTTTTATTCTTATATTTTATATTTATTTCTCTTTAGTAGCCTATTTAATTAGACCTTTGGGTTAGTTCTATGTATGCATACTGTTGGTAAACAAAATGAAGTTTTGAGCTCCATAACTCTGGCTTATAAACCAGAGATTCATAGCCAAATATCCACCAAAAACAAAACACAGACAAAAGGGAGCACTCACTGAGTGCAACACCTGTGTCCTACAATTGGTTTAAGGGCCAAAATTTTGACAGTCACATGACCTTGGCCTTTGGACAATTGTTCCCAAAATAAGATCACTTCATCCTC
Organism: Birgus latro; assembly: GCA_018397915.1. NCBI lineage: Eukaryota > Metazoa > Arthropoda > Malacostraca > Decapoda > Coenobitidae > Birgus > Birgus latro. Next base: position 5,983 of record JAGKTI010027923.1, on the reverse strand, counting down.
TATATTTCCATCAAATTCGGTCAAAATGAGATAAAAACTGTCAAGTCGATCCTGCGCCGTAAAATAACCTTTGAATTTTTGTTCTGAATATTAAATCATTTCATTCTTTGCTGACCCTCAACCTTCCCACCAAGTCTGGTTCAAAATCAATTCACAGCTATTTGTCATCAGGCTGAATATCTGATCTTGCCCCATGTCCTTGACCTCTGACTTACTTTTCTCAAAATCAGTTCAACTGAACCTTAGCTGACCTTTAATCCACCCAAGAAGCTTTGTTGAAATAGGCTCAAAACTAAGCTGACGTTGCCATGTAACTTGGCCTTCGACCTGGTGTTTTTATATTGTTCTCAGCATCAAATCACTTCAGCCTTGGTTGACTCTCAAAGCTTCTATCAAGTTCTGCACATATCGGATCAAAACTGAGTTGTAGTGTTCACACACACACACACACACACACACACCGCTCGCTGGCGCAGTGGTAGTGTTCTCGCTTGCCATCTGGTAGATGGGAGTTCGCGCCTTGCTCAGGTTGCGAAAAGTTTCACTGACGAAGTGGGTGATTACTGTCCCCTTTGAGCAAGGGGATGGGTGTGTGCGTGTGTGAAGGTCACAGCCTTGCCCATAGATCGGACTATATGAGCTCTCGGTTCCCTTCCGGGAGGGTAAAAGCTGACGATCACTACCATCAAGTGATCCTGACCGACCCGGTGAGTTATACACACACAGATATGTGGAGGGAGGGGCAAGGCCACTCAAAGTATAATTTCAGTCTCAGGTCATGGTTAATGAAAAGTACAGATAAGGAGGAATTAAAAAAATACCTGGATAAGGAGAGATGCAAATGAGGAAGAGAAAGATAGAATAAAGGAACTTGTTAAGGAAGCGAAGGAAAAAAGGAACCAGAGAACACAGTTGAGGCGTCAGAGAGGAAACACGTATAGCATCTCGCTCCATGCTGGCCACCCTTGGCCACAACTGGCCACCATACCTAAATAGTATCTTTATGAGTCAAGCTCTGTACTAGGTTAAACTAAATGGTGTTCTGATATAAAAGAGGAAGTGTAAGCAAAAGTTTTGTCCAAATAACAGAATACAGCACATTAGTGCAGAAATGCGCTAAGCAAGCTCATCAGCTGTTTAGTCTGCTGCGTGTACCAAGGAATGTATACTTTTATGTAGAATTTTCTTCTCTTAGTACCACAAGATGACCACCATCTTTAGTAAAGCAAATTTGGAAGGAGTTAAGAAAAGGGATAAAGGTAGAAAACAGGATGATGATTTCTACCAAGAACTGGCTGAAATGGAAACATACAACAAACTAGCAGTTAAAGTGTAGAGAATAGAGAAGGCATTTCAGAGTGAAATGGATGAAAGGAAGCAACTGCACATGCAGGAGACGGAAAATGAAAAATTAGTAAACTAAGTAAACAAGATAAACAAAGCAATAGATGAGCTGTCAGTTGAGGTAGGTTCTTAGAAGGACACTTAGTGAAATGGCAAGCACAGCTGTCAACCATGAGTGTATTATAGAAGAGTTCAGAAATGATACAGAGACAATCAGGCAAGCAATCAGTCTGATAGACCAAAGCAGTGATATTGAGAAGATAACCCAGGTGAATGAAGCAATGCAAAGCTACAAAAATGATGTGGAAACTATGTATGCTGAAATGGCAAGCAATCAGTCTGATAGACCAAAGCATTGATACAGAGAAGATAACCCAGGTGAATGAAGCAATGCAAAGCTATAAAAATGATGTGAAAACTACGTATGCTGAAATGGTGAAAGTAAAGAAAGACTTGGAAACAAGAGCCGAAGAAAAAAGCATTAACCCCTTACCCGCAGGCCGTCACTACCGTGACGCTCGTTACATAAGTACCATACCGTGGGGCGTTACTTTTGAGATCCAGGGATTTTTTAAATCGCCGGGGCTTTCAAGTGCGGTCTTGTGTCATCTATCAGTACTGCCAGCGTGTAGCTATAGGAAGCAATGCTAATACTGCTAGTACTCACATCCAGTGTTAACAATTTAGTCAATTTTCTGTGTTTGCCTCGCCTCCACACCTCCCTTCCCTTACCCCCTTCCCCATTTTGCTACAGCCTGGCCGCGCAACGCAACTCCCAGCCGTTTTTTTTCCATTGAAATGTGCCCTATGTCCTATTCTCATACTAAAAAATATATATATAAAAAGGGGAAAAGGCTAACTGTTACTGCCACTGGCCATGAAGTAGCCAATTTATCACCTGGCAACACCCCACGTGCACCTGGTCGCTAATTTTCCCTGTTCATTACCCGCTGAAATGTCCCTTATGACCTATTTTCATACTAAGAAATATGTATTAAAAAAAAAGGGAAAAGGCTAAGTGATACAGTACATCCCCCTAGTAAGCCAGCTCCGAGTACGCGAAATGCCTAGTGCACGAGGACCTGTTTTTAATATTTTAAATAATTTTTAATATTTTCCTAGCCAGAGTAAGCGAGTCATACCCACACAACGCGAAAAAACTCCCAAAACCGGTGTTTTCTGGTGCAAACCCCCGAGTGCGACACCTGCCTCTCCACTATGCACCACCCTCATCACCCGTTTCTATAATAACGTTTGGATTCACATGAATAATGGTTATTTCACAAATGCCAAGTTGTTATACTACAAACCAACGGAGGTGGAGGGGATGGCGGTGGGTGAGTCAAGGGAGGTGGTGAGGAGAGGATCCTCCATCTCCTCCTAGCTACTGCTCACATTTTCGGCAATTTCCTTCACCTCTTCTTGTTTGTCTGTTTCATTCCTCATCTTGTTATAGGCATTGTTATGGTCATATGTCCATAACAAGATGAGGAATGAACAAGATGAGGAATGAAACAGACAAACAAGAAGAGGTGAAGGAAATTGCCGAAAATGTGAGCAGTAGCGAGGAGGAGATGGAGGATCCTCCCCTCACCACCTTCCCTGACTCGCCTGCCTCTGTCCCCTCCACCTCCACTGCCCCACCTGACTCACCAGCCACGTCCCCCTCCACATCCACGTCTAAATTAGTTAGACAGACGTTATTGGTGAGATCCTACTGTACTGTACTGTATACGTCTTAGATATTTTTCCTCAAACGGGTGAAAAAGGTCACTGATAGAGGAGGGTGCCGCCCATATGTTAATTTTCCCATTAGTTTATGTATTCCTAGTACACGAATTCCTAGTAAGCGGGCAACTCTGCTGCCCATATAGGTGCGTACTATCCGTGACTACTGTACTTCCATTTACTTGGAAGTACAGTAGCTAAATTATTGTGTATTATCTTGATTTCCTGCCACTCATTTGAAAGCATAAAAATTAGCAGTTGTCACCACATTGACACTGTCAACACTTGTTTGCCCATATACCCACACTAGTTCATTGTCATCTATCAAGGTGACTATATCTGACCCACGCCTGTCCATTTCTGCTGCTTCTAAGCCCACTGCAAAGGGCCCTGTGACCTCTACCCCAACTAAACCCCTCATTGGGAAGGAGTAAAGGGCTAAGTGACTGCAATGGCCTGGGAACTGGCTGAATTATCCATGATAATGATAGATAGTGACTATGATTTTTCGGGTGACTCAGAGGATGAGTGACAGAGGAAATGGAGACCCAAACCCCTACTACGAGTGCTTCTGCGCCTCTAGTTAGTGATGTTAGTGGTAGCTCCAAGAGAAAGGAGCCATTACTGCAGCAGGGGAAGGAATTTGGGAGGAGTGAAAAGGAAGCATGTAGGCCCCAGTACAAAGCTCCCACGTGACCCAGCCCGCCACAAGGTGGGAGTTGAATCACCTTCTAGTTCACCCAGCCCCATGTCAATTCTATCATCATCATCAGCTGATATTTCTCCTGAGTCTTCACCTTTGGAGTGTCCACCAGCACCTACAATGAAGGCAGGGCGTAGGCAAAGAGGTAAAACCCATACTCGTCGTAAAAGTAGAGGTGTTAGTAGAGTGTTACTGGTGGTACGTGGCAATCTAGGGTCAGTCAGAGTGACCTTGAAATGCGGCAGCCTGCCACACAACCACCTTCACCCACCCTCACTCAGCCTACAACTCATCTACGACAGGGAACCTTGGACGCCTTCGTGTGGATGGAAGGTTCCGATTTCGTCCCTGAACACCTCGCCTTTGATGAGAGTTTGTCATGGATACAGCCTGCCTTCACTATTGCAGACGATACTGAGTGTGTGGACTACCTGTTGGACTTCCTGGATGATGAAGTCATGCAGCACATATGTGATGAGACCAACAGGTACGAGTCTCAATGTGCTGCAAGTGGTGCAGGTGCTTATTCCTCTTCCAAGATGGCGCAGTGGACACTGCTTGGGGTCCAAGAACTGTATGTGTTCTTTGCCCTCATGCTCCTGAAGCCTCATTCATGGAAGCATGAACTGGAGGATTACTGGTCGATGGACCCTTCCTTACCATCACCGACCTTTAGAGATTGCTTCAGGAACATAATGGGAAACCCGCACTTCAGTGATAATGATGTACTTTCCCAGACTGACCCACTCTGGAAAACCCGGGAGATTCTGGACATATTCAAGGATAAATTTATGACATTCTTCCACCCCTTTCAGGAGGCTGTCACAGATGAATCTTTGGTATTGTTCAGAGGACGTCTAAGTGTGTGAAGTACATTCCAAGCAAACGTTATCACTTTGGAATCAAGTTCTTTGTGCTGTGCGACTGCAAGACTGGGTACATCCTTGACTTCATCATCTATTCAGCCAGCACTGTTGATCTGGATAAGACAGACCCCCTTGGCTTCTCAGGCTGTGTTTTGAGAGTGCTCCTTGAAAAGTACTTTGGTGGGAATCATGTGCTATATACAGACAACTCGTTTACATCACCGAAACTTGCTAAATACCTTTCAGAGCACGGCACTGCCTCCTGTGGCACTGTGAAAAGCAACCATGCCTACTTCCCCAAATTCCCCGAGGCATCAAGGGTGCAGTGGGGAGACATGCACTTAGGCAAGTGTGAGAAGATGCTGGCAATACAGTGGCACGATAAGAGAGTCATGAACATACTAACCACCCTACACAAGGGGGAACCGAAAAACACCGGGAAGGTTGACCGTAGGACAGGCGAACCTTTGATGAAACCTGATATTATCATCGACTATGACATCAACATCTGGCTGGTGAACAAGTATGACATGATGACTGGAGAGATCGACTGCCTCAGGAAGAATACCAGGTGGTACAGGAAGTTGTTTCTGCATCTCATTGACATGGCAATGCTGAACGCCTTCATCCTGTACAAGTTGAAGGTCAAGCCACCAAAGACATTCTTCCTGAGGTTGTTCGCCAAGACTAGTGTTCAACAGTTGCTTGAACGATATGGTAGGGTGAGAGCAACAGCTCCCAGGCGCCACAGCGATACACTTCCCGATCGCCTTGAGCAGAGGGCGTACTCGAATCGGAACAGGCTGGAGCTAATGCCAGCCACTGACAAGAGGAAGGCTGCCATATGGAGGTGCCAGGTGTGTTGGCATACCACCCAATGCATACCTGAAAAAAAAAAAAGCACCTCTTGGGAGTGTGCTGAGTGCCAGGTTCCCCTCAGCGTACCCTGCTTCTTCGATTACCACTGCCTGAAGAAGTACTAAAACAGTGAAATGTAAATAATATGTAAACAGCATGTGAAAGCAATGAATGTCAATACCAGTATTTATAACTGTACAGTGGAAAATAGTATTTTATGTTACTGAAAGTGACAGTGCATAAAAGTGTAAATAATAAGATTGAAATGTACAAAAATAGTAACATTAGAATGAATGGAAGACACCAGTAATCTGGTGTATGGATTTTTTTTAAATCATTTGTTTTTTCTTCCTCTGTTCTGTTATTTAAAAAAAAAAAAAATTGTATAAATAATGGTAGTAATAACACTGAAAGTGAAAGCTTCACTCTCTACGCCAGTTTACCGAGAGTGACAGTGAATGCTTGGAGTGAAAATAAAATATTA
>JAGKTI010027922.1:0-13112 GCA_018397915.1 Birgus latro | reverse complement strand
TCAAAATATTCATCTCTTCCAGATATTTTATCCATCTATCTTTCAGGATTCTCTCACACAATTTCGCAACCATGCTGGTTAGGGACACTGCTCTATAATTCAGGGGTTCTTCCTTGTTTCCTCCCTTATAGATTGTCACCACATTTGCCCTCTTCCATTCCCGAGGCACTTTCCCCTCTTCCAAGGAGCACACAATTAAATTGTGAATCTTATCCGCCAGTTGTTCTCTGCATTCCTTCAGTACCCAATTAGAGATTCCATCCGGTCCTGGGGCCTTCCTTACATCTTGAGCTCCCAGTAATTTATACACTTCCTGCACTTCCACTTTTATATCTTTTATCACTACATTTCTAATCACTTCCTCTCCTTCCACAAACTCCCTTTCCTTAGTGAAAACCGACTGGAAGCATTTGTTCATTACTTCAGCTTGCATTACTGCATCCTTGTAGACCTCTCCTTCTACTTTCAGTTTGGTGATTCCTTCCCTTTGCTTCAATTTGCCATTAACAAATCTATAAAACAATTTGGGTTCATCCTTACATTTGTCAATTATACCTTTTTCAAAGTTCCTTTCTTCCTCTCTACGTATTCCTGTATATTCATTTCTAGTTCTTTTATATTCTTCCTTTGTTCTGATATTACCTCTCTTTTTCCATTGGTTCCATGCCTTGTCCCTCTCTTTTTTTGCTATTATACACCTTCTATTAAACCACACCTTTTTCCTTATTTCTTTCCCACTTACTCTTGGCACATATTTTTCCACTCCCAAATTGTAGAGGTCCAAAAAGATATCCCACTTCCTTTGTATCTCTCTTGTTTCTCTGAACCCTCTCCAGTCCGCATTTTCAAAAAATTTTCTCAATTCTGCAAAGTTTGCTTTCCCAAAGTTGTATCGTCCTTGCCTATAAAGCTCATCTCTTGGCACCATGTTCCCTATCATCATCTGGAACTCAATGACCACATGATCACTCTTTCCTATAGGACACAGATAATTTAATGATTCAATTACATCAGGCTCCCTGGATAGTAGCAAATCTAATCTTGCTGGTGTGTCATCACCTCTGAATCGTGTCTCTTCTTTAACCCACTGTGTCATTACATTATTCATTGCTATATTTAACAATTTTGTGCCCCATGAATCTTCGCTGCCTCCCGAGTCCCATTCCTCCCAGTTCACCTCTTTACAATTAAAGTCACCCATTAGGATTATATTGTTGCTTTTCTCAATCACTTTCTGTAGATAACTAACCATGTCTGACAACATCTCCTGGTATTCATCGTCATTCCATGCTCTCGTCTTAGGGGGAACATATACCACTGCCATATCTCTCTTACCATTCTCCCCAGTTTCTAATTTAAAATTTATGGCTTCGGCCCTGCCCTCTGCCATTTCCACAGTATCTACGTTTATATTGTCCTTCACTGCTATCATCACTCCTCCTCCCATTTTTTCTTTTCTGTCTCTTCTCCATAATTTGTATTTCCCACCTCCCATATGAATATCAATATCTTCTTTCAATTTAGTTTCTACAAAGCACATAACATCAGGTTCATGTGCCCTCAAAAAATCATTGATTTCTAACCTTGCCGATATTAGTCCATCAATGTTTGTGTACGCCACTTTCAAACTTTTTTCATCGTTTTTTATTCTCTCGTCTCCCCTACCTTCCGTCGATACCACTTTCTCAATTTCTGGTCCATAACTCTCCAATAGAACTCTGTCTTCTCTTTCTCCGTTCGTTGTTCGTTTTTTATCTTTGCTTCCTTTACTAACTCCTTTAATTTAGCTCTTTCCTCTTCATTTGCATCTCTCCTAATCCAAACATTTTTAAACCCCTCTTTCTCTGACAATTTCCACGTTCTACTTATGATTTCATTCACTATTACTTGGGACTTAAACTTTACTTTCATGGGCCTTGCCCCACCATCCTCGTACTTTCCTAACCTAAACACTTCTTCAATCTCTTCTTGGGCTTCGTTGTTTCCTTCCGTAACCAGTGATATTATTTCTTTAGCCTTGCTCAGTTCCTCTCTTTCTCTTTCAGATCTCACTGTCATTCGTTTTTCTTTTATTCCTGAAATTATCACACATTTTTTCTTGTCTGCTACATCTCTAACCAAAGATTCTCTACTTCTTAGTACTCTAACCACTTCCTTTTCCACTTTTTCCTTACTTTGTTGCTCTATGATTTCCTTCAAATTTACATTTCCTTCCTCCTGTATTTTCTTCCACCCCTTATGTTGCTCCTTGATTTCCTGAATATGCTCATCTTGCCTCCTCGATTTTGATTCGTATTCATCTAGTTTACTTTTTATTCTGTCCCTTTCTTCTTCCAAACTCTTATTCTCCCTCTTCAGCTGGTTTATTTCATTTGATGCGGATTCATTATTCGCCTTTAATTCTGTAACTTCTTTTTCTTGTTCCTCACTACGTGTGCTAACCTTTTCCAGTCTATTCTGTAAGACTTTGATCTCTCTCTCTTGCTCTATGGTCCGTTCCTGCAGCTGCTTAATTACTTCCCATACCTTTTTTAACTCCTGGACATTCCTCTCCGCCGTTTTCTCTACTCCTGCTACTCTTGTTTGTTGCAGCTTATCACTTCCTTTGCCTGCATTTAGCTCGGAGAAGCCCGCAAATTCCCCCTCGCCAGTTGTAAACAATCCTCCGTCTCTCTCCGCCATGATGCAACCATATGGAAACTTTCTTTTTCACTTTGACTTGTATTTTTCGGGCCGAAACTTGTGTTTTTTTAAACTAATATCCGACGGGACCACCACTCACACATTCAACCACATAATCACAATAGGCTATCTCCTTTTCGCTGCTAGTTCTGCGATTATTTCCCCTCGATCCAGGAGCAGCTCCGTCTCTCTCCCTCTACGACCCGTGTGTGTGTGTGTGTGTGTATGTATGTATTTACCTAGTTGTGATATAATGAGCTACACACGTGGGGTCCCGTCTCAGTTCTCAACCAGTCAAACTTTGCTTTAAACTCATTTCAGTTTTAGGACTGGACGATCTCTTTGTCCAGGCTATTCCACAGGTCAGTGCATCTCATTGGAAAGCTTAATTTCTTGATATCCTTCAGGCAATATGTCTTTGTCAATTTCTTTCTATGTTCTCTCGTTGCTCCCCTGTACTGGAGAAACAGATCTTCTGTCAATTTTGTTTACTCCCATCATGGCCCTGAACACTGCACTCATGTAGCCCCCTCTCCCATCTTTCCCCTAAGGAAGACAGACCCAGCTTTTTTAGTCTTTCCTTGTATAATAGATCTGCCAGGCAAGTGACGATTTTGGTTGCTGCTTTTTGTATTCTCTCGATCTTGTTTATATAGAACTTTTTGTTTGGGGACCACACCACTGCCGCATATTCCAACCTGGGATGGATCATAGCCACTATAAATTTTTTCATCATCTCATCCATGTATTGAAATGCCACTCTTATGTTTGTAAAGAGCTTTTATGTCTCTGACAATCTTGTTAATGTTTTTTTGGGGTGATAAATTATCGTGGATCAACACTCTCAGGTCCTTCTGTTCTTTCGCCTTTTTGATAGAGTCCTTTCCCATCAAGTAATTCAGTGATGGCCTCTTTGTACTGTTACCCATTTCCAGTAGGGTATTTTGCATTTTTTTGTATTGCATTTCATTTCCCAGGCCCGGCTCCATCCATAAATCCTGTCCAGATATTCCTGCTGCATTTTACACTCCTCTTCAACTTCTATTCTCCTCATGATCTTTGCATCGTCTGCAAACAGGCTTACATAACAATTCATTTCATGCACTGTATCGTTTATGTAAATCAGGACATTACAGGTGCCAGCACCGTGCCCTACAGGACTCCACTTGTTAATTTCTTCCACCCTGACATCTTGTCCTTTATTACTGTCCTCATCTGTTGGTATGTCATGAAGTCTCTCATCCACTCCAAGAGGTTCCCCTTCAGTCCTCCTGTGTGCGCCAGTTTCCACATTAGTCACTTATGAGTTACCTTGTCAAAGGCTTTCTCCAAATCTAAGTATACACAATCCACCCAACTATCTCCTGTAGGACGTCAGTTACCCTTGAGCCTGTCAGGCCCTGGGGCTTTCCTTACTTCTTCAGTTTCAAGTAATTTATACACTTCTTGCCCTTTCACTTTTATATCTTTTAACACTTACATTTCTAGTCACTCCCTCCCCCTTCTCAAAATCACTTTCCATAGTGAAAACCGATTGGAAACTTTTGTTCATTATTTCAGTGTACTGTACATTACCGCATCTTACAGACCTTTCCTTCAACTTTCAGCTTGTTGATTGTTTCCTTTTGTTTCAATTTCCAATTGACAAACCTTTAAAACAATTTAGGTTCCTCTTTACATTTGACAATTATACCTCTTTCAAAGTTTCTTTCTTCCTCTCAGTGGACTTTTGTATATTCATTTCTAGTTGTATTGTATTCTTCCTTTGTTCTATTGGTACTTCTCTTTCTCCATTTGTTCCATGCTGCATCCCTTTCTCTTTTTGCTTTCATATACCTTCTGTTGAACCGATCCTTTTTCCAGTTCTCTCTCCCACTTATCCTTGACACATATTTTTCCACACCTGAGTTGTAAATGCCTAGAAAGATATACTACTTCTTCTGCATCTCTTTTGATACTCTGAATTCTCTTCAATCTTCATCTTTGAAAAACTTCCTCAGTCCTGGAAAGTTTACTTTCCCAGAGTTGTGACTTCCATGTCTGTATAGCTCATCTCTTGGCACCATGTTTCCTTCTGCCATTTGGAACTCAATCACCACTTGATCACTTTTTCCTTTAGGACACAGATATTTCAGAGATTTATTTATGTCAGGTTCTCTGGTTAGCAGTAAATCTAGTCTTGCTGGTGTGTCATCACCTCACTGGGTCATTACATTATTCTTTGGTATATTTAACAGTACATACTGCCCCTTGAATCTTCCCTACCTCTTGAGTCCCATTCCTCCCAGTTCACCTTTTTACAATTAAAGTCACCTATCAGGATTATGTTGCTGCTTTTCTCAGTCACCTTCTGTAGGTGTCTAACCATGTCTGACAACATCTGGTATTCATCCTCATTCCATGCCCTGGTCTTAGGGGGGACATATGCTACTGCAATTTGTGTGTGTGTGTGTGTGAAAGAGAGAGAGAGGGGGGTAATGAATGGTAAATGATGGAATAACTCAACTCTGATGTATGCAGATGAGTGTGCTTGCTGATAATAAACACAAGATTTCTGGACTCGTGCAGTTTGTTGAGGTCTGTGAATGTCATGCATGATAATGACTACTGTTAAGAGAAAAGTGATGTCTGTTTAAGGAGAAGCTGATTCCCAGTGTGATGTGATTGTGAATGGAGGGATACTTGAATCGGTAATGGAGTTCAACTTTTCCTTGGTGAAATAATAGAAAAGAGGTAAATGTGCAAAGAAAGCAGAAAATAATAGTAGCACGTGGAAGAAAGTGGCTGGTGCTTTGAGGACCTTGTTACTAAACAGAAACAAAGGGCTGAGTATGGAGGCTGCTAGAGGATTACATAGAGGTGTTTTAGCACCCTCAATAAGATGTGGATGTGAGATTTTAGTGTTGTAAGAGAATGAAAAGTTTTGAGTAAGAGCAGTTAAAATAGGGTTACTGAGGAACATGTCTATCTATCTATCTATTGCCAGACGCCTCAATCCCGAACGGGGTGGCCACAAACAAATCGCCTCCATGTCACTCTGTCCCCTGCCATTTCACTACCACACTCCCAACTCACACCCCCCTCTCTCATATACCTCTCCACTCCATCCCTCCATCTCATCCTCGGCCTCCCACTCCCTCTTGCCCCCTCCACCTCACTCACATACACTCTCCTCGTCAATCTTTCACTCTCCATCCTCTCCACATGCCCAAACCACCTTAACGTGTTTCTCCTAACGCTTCCCATCACGTCCTCAACCACACCACAACGCTCCTTCACTTCCTCATTTGTTAGTCTGTCTCTCCATGTGACTCCACATGCTCCTCTCAAATAACTCATTTCCACTGCTCTCACTCTTGACTTCTGTCCTTCCAACAGGGTCCAAGCTTCACTTCCATATGTCAGAGTTGGTATCACAATACTGTCATGTAACAACTTTTCACTTCCATGCTCACCTCCCTGTTTCTTATCACTGCTTTCAACGAACCAGCAACCTTCCTTCCCTGCTGTACCCTTTCGAGCACTTCACCCTCCAGACTACCATCCTTACTCATCACACTGCCCAAGTACTTAAATTCACTCACATTCTCCATTTCCTTCCCATCCAATCTCACTGTACACTCACTGGCTTCACTTCTCTCGAAGACCATCACTTTACTCTTCCCCACATTCACCTTTAGATTCCGTTTCTTACACACTCTCCCAAACTCATCTACCAAGCCTTGCAGCTCCCCTTCGTCTTCACTCAACAACACAGTATCATCTGCAAACAACAGTACAGGTAGTTTCCAAACACTGCCCTCTCTCACTAGGGCCGCTCCAACATCCACTGCCCGACCTTGTATCTCTTTTATAACCCCATCCATATACAGATTGAACAACCATGGAGACATGACACATCTTTGTTTCAATCCAACCTTCAAATGGAAAGATTCACTCAGTTTGCCATCCACACGCACTGCAGCCTTAGCACCATGTAAACATGGAACATGTAAAATGGGTACAAGATGTGATTAGTGAAAGATGTGTAGTTTGGAAGTATCTTGACAGTAGAGCTGAAAAGTGTGTGCGCAGATGGTATGGTAGGTTGAGAAATGATAGTAGTAAGATGATGAAAACAGTATCTGTGAGTGAGTCTGGATTCAGGAGAAGACGTGGTAGGTCAAGAAGGTGGTGGATTGATATGGTAAATGAGTACATGAGAAAGTGAGAAGTGGAGTCAAGGTAAGCGAATTGACAGGGATGAATGAGTTAATGGTTTGATCTTGTCTGGTAGGTATTGTGAACCACATCTTGAAAGAAAAAAAAAATGTGCCATTATCATTCCTGTGAGGTAGAATCAGGCTTGCAGGAGCCTGAATGGGAAATGAACGGGTGTGTTGCCCATTTAACCGAAAGTCTGTCTATCTATCTATCCATTGCCATACGCCTCAATCCCGCATGGGGTGGCCACAAACAAATCGCCTCCATATTTTTTGTTTTTTTTTAATGCAAGGAAGAAGGAACCAAAGGCCATGGGCCCACATAGTGTTCCTTCCAAGAAAAAGCAAAAACAATACAAAAGAGAGCCACAATCAAGATCCATTCATTTCAAGATGCCTGGACACACTGCATTTCAAAGACTGGAGATCATAGGAAGGAGGGAATACAGACAGAGGAAGACAGTTCCAGAGTTGACCAGTTGCATAAATGAAGGACTGGTAGTAATGGTTAACTCTTGCATTAGAGATTTGGACAGAAAAGGGATGAGAGTGTGTTGCTAGACAGGTACTACGTGCCCGTCGTAAAGGTGGAGTGATGCAAGCAGACAGTTCAGAAGAACAGTGACCGTTGAAGCAGCGATAGAAGAGAGATAAAGATGCAACAGTGCGGCGAAGAGACAAAGGTTGAAGGGAATCAGTAAGAGGAGGAGAGTTAATGAGACGAAAAGCCTTTGACTCTACCCTATTGAGAAGAACTGCTTGTGGGGAGCCTCCCCACACATGAGAGTTGTACTTCATATGTGGGCGAATAAAACCCGTGTACAAGGTCAACAGCTGTGCAGGGGTAAAGAAAGTTCGGAATCAGCTTAGCACACCTAATCTCTTGGAAGCAGATTTCACAAGATGTGTAATATGTTCTTTCCAAGTCAAATCTCGAGAGAATGAAACCCAAGCATGTTCAAGGATGATGTAGGACTGAGCTGGACATTATTAAACATTAGTGGGTAATCCTGAGGAAGATTTTGTCAGGTTGAGTTTTTGATGCATTAAAAATAACAAGATTATTTTTACCCAGAGGTACGAGCCAAGTCAGACATTAGGTGTGCCATAGCCTCATCCCTTTTTTGTTGAAGTAACTGCTGAGATGGATGTTTTGGAAACTGAATGGAAAGGTGAAGGGTGGAATCATTAGCGTACGAGTGGATAGGGTTAGATGTACAGCTTAGAAGGTCATTGATGAATAAAACGAAGAGAGTTTGTGATAGGACAGAGCCCTGAGGAACACTACTGTTGATAGGTCTAGGAGAAGAACAATGGCCGTCTACAACAGCAGCTGTAGAACGGCCAGAAAGGAAGCTAGAGATGAAGGCACAGATAGAAGGATAGAAACCGTAGGAAGGCAGTAGCCAGACTCAATCAAAAGCCTTTGAGATGTCAAGTGCAATGTCAAAGCTTTCGCCAAAGTCCCGAAAGGAGGATGACCAGGAGTCTGAAAGGTTGATGAGAAGATCGCCAGTGGAGCGTCCCTGACGGACCCTTACTGACGATCAGAAAGAAGGTTGTGACCAGAATGATTCTTTAAGATTTTTCTGTTAAGAATTGACTCAAAAACTTTTGAGACACAGGATGTTAAAGCAATTGGACGATAGTTATAGGGTTGGGAATGGTCACCCTTCTTTGCTCTGTCCCCCCCGCCATTTCACTACCCCGCTCCCAACTCACACCCCTATCTCTCATGTACCTCTCCACTCCATCCTTCCATCTCATCCTCAGCCTCCCCCTCCCCCCCTCCACCTCACTCACATACACTCTCCTCGTCAGTCTTTCACTCTCCATCCTCTCCACATGCCCAAACCACCTTAATGTGTTTCTCCTAACGCTTCCTATCACGTCCACATCCACACCACTCCTCATTTGTTAGTCTTTCTCTCCATGTGACTGCACATGCCCCTCTCAAATAACTCATTTCCATTGCTCTCACTCTTGACTTCTGTCCTTCCAACAGGGTCCAAGCTTCACTTCCACATGTTAGAGTTGGTATCACAATACTCTCATGTAACAACTTTTTCACTTCCATGCTCACTTCCCTGTTTCTTATCACTGCTTTCAATGAACCAGCAACCTTTCTTCCCTGCTGCACCCTTTCAAGCATTTCACCCTCCAGACTTCCATCCAAATTCATCACACTACCCAAGTACTTAAATGCACCCACATTCTCCATATCCTTCCCATCCAATCTCACCATACATTCACTGGCTTCACTTCTCTCGAAGACCATCACTTTACTCTTTCTTACATTCACCTTTGGATTCCGTTTCTTGCACACTCTCCCAAACTTATCTACGAAGCCTTGCAGCTCCCCTTCGTCTTCACTCAGCAACACAGTATCATCTGCAAACAACAGTACAGGGAGTTTCCAAACACTGTCCTCTCTCACTAGGGCCGCTCCAACATCCACTGCCTGACCTTGTATCTCTTTTATAACCCCATCCATTTACAGATTGAACAACCATGGAAACATGACACATCCTTGTTTCAATCCAACCTTCAAATGGAAAGATTCAATCAGTTTGCCATCCACACGCACTGTAGCCTTAGCATCCTCATACATACTCTTCACTGCCCTCAACAACTTCCCATCCACTCTGTATATTCTTAATACTTTCCACAATCCTTGTCTATCCACCCAGTCATATGGTTTCTCCAAATCCATGGAGGCTGCATACAACTTCTTTCTCTTCTCTAGAAATTTTTCCACTAAAGATCTAAGAATGAATATTGGTGTACACAACCTCTTCCCTTCCTAAAACCCCCCCTGTTCTTCTCCAACTAATTCCTCTGTTATTTCCCTAACTCTGTCAATAAGTATCCTACCATATACTTTTTCTATTACACTAAGAAGGCAAATGCCCCTTTGATTACCACA
Source organism: Birgus latro (assembly GCA_018397915.1). Classification (NCBI taxonomy): domain Eukaryota; kingdom Metazoa; phylum Arthropoda; class Malacostraca; order Decapoda; family Coenobitidae; genus Birgus; species Birgus latro. Next base: position 3,302 of record JAGKTI010027922.1, on the reverse strand, counting down.
CACTTCTTTTTCCCCTTTTCCTTTGTACAGAGGAATAATTATACCTGACTTCCAATCCTTTGGGACTCTACCTTCCTCCTAGGCCAATCTGCACACCTTCCACATCCATTCTATTACTATCTCTCTCCCATGCTTCAGCATTTCACCACACACTCCATCAATTCCTGGGGCTTTCCCTGTTTTAACTTTCTTCATTGCTTCCACCACTTCCATCCTACTGATTTCTTCCTCTCTTCTCACAACCCTCCTTCTCCCTGCCTTTCTCCAGCCACTTATACTTGCATTACTTTCATTCTCTATGTTCAACAATTCATTAAAGTTTTCTCTCCACCTGTTCACTTTTTCTCCCATCTCCACTAGTAATCTACCATTTTTATCCTTCACACCCACTAACTTTGTTGGCACCCTGTCTAGCTCTCTTTACCTGCCATTCTCCACCTGTTCACTTTTTCTCCCATCTCCACTAGTAATCTTCCATTTTTATCTTTCACACCCCCACTTTGTTGGCACCCTGTCTAGCTCTCTTTACCTCTCCAGAACATTTTCTTACATTCCCTCCACTTTGCACTCAGATTCCTTCCAAATTCCTCCTCCACTCTCTCCTTACTCTCTCTTAGTAATCTTTTCACCTCTCTCCTCCCCTCTTCATTTAACTTTCTTGTCTGTCTCTCAGCTTCTTCGACACTCCTGTTCCTTATCCACTCATTATATGCTTTCTTCTTTTGTGCCACAGCCTCTCTTACCTCTTCAGTCCACCATGCTGTTCCCTGAACCCCCTTTCATCTTCTCTTCACCCCACACACCCCCTCACATGCTGCACAGATTTCTTCTGTGAATATCTTGCACACACCTTCCACATCCCCCATCTTCTCCAATCTATATTTACCCAGTCACTCCTCCACTTCCCTTTTATATTCAGCCTTTATTCCATCCTCTTGTAACTTTTCTACCCTCCTTGTGAGAACTACTTCCTCCTGTCCTTCCCTTCTTCTCTTCTTCCATCTTGTTTGGATTTTTATTCTGGCCACCACTAAGTGGTGGTCAGAAAATCCACTCCCCCAACCTCTATATACACATACACAGTCAGTCATTGCATTCCGTTCATTCAGTTCACCATCCACCCTTCTCAACATTCACCATGTGTACCTATGGATCATTTTGTGCCTGAAGAGGGTATTAGCTAACACCAACCCGCCCCTGGGACAAATGTCCACTAAAGCACTGCCATTCTTATCCATCTCTGCAGGCAAACCCCACTCACCAACCACTCCATCCACCTTCTCATTCCCTACTTTTCCATTCATATCTCCAATCAGAAACACTCTCTCATTCCTTTCAATCTTTTCCAAGCAGGCTTCCACATTTGTCCAGAACTCTTCTCTCACTCTACTTACACAATCTTCGTTGGCGCATACACGCACACAATCGCCCACATTTGTAGTCCAACTTTCATTCTTACCCACACAATCCTTGACCCAACTGATCCATACTCTCTTACATTCTCATTCCATCTGTTGCTCACAGCAATATACACTCCTTCTTTCACCCTCCGATTCTCACCTACTCCCACGCATATACCCCATCCATACTCCCATTTTCTCACACTCTCACCTCTCCATTTCGTTTCAGTAATTGCACATACTGTATATCCATTTTCACACTCTCAAGCACCTGTACGATATCTCTCTTTCACCTCATCATTCATACCTACCCCTTACATTCCAAGTCGCAATCCTTACCAAGTCCTTTGTCTGGTCCTCTTTTGTCAAATTTTGGTCAGTCCTGGACCAAGGCTTCTTGGTCGTATTTTTAGTTAGTTGTTTTACGCGGTGGGGCACTAACCCACCACCAACCCTTTTAGTCTCCTCTTACGACAAGCAGGGATGCTGGGGGAGAATTCTTGAAAACCTGCCCTACCTCCAGGTGCTGTTAACTAGTTCTCCCTCTGTTGTATTCTTCACTTTTCTTGCTTTGTGAAATCAACCTCACCCTACCCTTAGAGGGTAAAAAAGGTGGAAATAATGATGATGAAGCAAGAGACACATGATGGCAACAATTTTGAGGGAAAGATGAATGACGGCTGGTGTGAAAAAATTTCAAAGAACACACATGATTGGTCCGTCCATGTTTTCACTGTTCTGTACTCTGTCATTGGCCACACACAGTCAAATTCCATTACTTAATGTCGTTGTCGTTGTCGTCATCAACCGTTGAGGTCCACTGCAGGACTGGCCTATCCCTACCGAAGCAGGGACGATACAGCCATGTATCCCTACCCAGTGGCTTAGGCTGTATGGTAGAGACTGTATGTAGGGTGAGAAGTGCTTGTGAGTGTAAATGTTGTGTTGTTGTGGCTTTGGATGTGTGTGTAGTCTGTGAACCAAGTGTAATCGGCCCACCTTAAGCCGATTGGGTGCAAGCATACTAGTATGCGACACTGGTTCAACCACAGCACCCTTTGTGTCCGCCAAAGTGGTTAGTAGCTCGGTGAACGCTTCCGAAAGTTTTTACAACCTTGGCAGGAGGCGAACCCGCGCCCACCAGCGTGCGAGATGCACACTCTGCCACTGTACCACAGAGACTATGTAGCGAGTACTTTTTTGTTATTTTCAAATGGAGAAAAAGTATTTGAAAACCATATTTATACCGTCACGTCCCGACCAATTTCCTACCTCCGATACCCCCCAGTCCTGAGCAATTTCGGATATTTTTTTTTTTTTTTTTTGCTCAAACCTTCACTTTTGGTGAGAAACATCGAGAATTTATAGAGAAATCACCTCCTGAGCTTATAAATGGTGCTACAGGTGATGAGTCAGCCTTACCTTTCGTTCTTTCTCAGTGTATCTGGCCTAAAAGAAAATGAGCTATGGGAGGGTAAACTAATTGAAGCCATTTGAATTACATATTTATTTATTTGTTACGAATTTATGTGTAGTACAAGACTATATTAATTTTCACACAATTATGTAGGCAATAGAAGCATTGTTCAGTCACCAAACACATCCACATATGGCACCTTCCTTTACGACATTACCACTTCATCACTTCTGTTTATTTCTTGCTCTAGCTTCTTTATTTCTCTGTCCTCCACCTCAGGAATCACTTTCACCATGAATTTCGTCATTGGAGGGACTGTGGCGCAACATGACTTTACTGGCCAGGTCACTGCTAACAGGTGAATTGCTGAGTGTGGGGGGGAGGGGGGGGTCAGGTGGGGCCAGGCAGCATCCCCACTTGACAGCAGATAGAGGAAGGTTTCCCACATATGCCTACCAAAAACCACCCATGAAACTTGAAAATTG
>JAGKTI010027921.1:0-13112 GCA_018397915.1 Birgus latro | reverse complement strand
CTTTCTCATACACTCTGACTAATGCAAGAAAGCCTTAGTTTAATCACGCGTGTTCTAATGCTGTCCGCAACAAGGAGAGGACCTATAAAAGGTACCAGAACCAACTCACCCCTGAATCACATCTTTTTAAAATTTCTGCCCGGAATCTTGCTAAGTCTGTTCTTCGCTCTGCTAAAAATAATTTCATCCGTGCTAAATGTTCTCAACTCTCCAACTCAATTTTTTCTCGCTTCTACTGGCACCTTCCGAAAAACCTTTCTAACAACTTTACCTCATCATCCATCCCTCTTCTTTTCTACTCTGATAGCTCTGTAGCTATTTCTTCTACTGATAAAGCAGATCTCTTTGCTCAGACTTTCTCCTCCAATTCCACCTTAGACAATTCCCCTGCTGTTCCTCCATCACTTCCCCCCTCTTTCTTCCTCAAGACTGACATTAAAATTTCTTCAGCTGATGTATTTTCTGCCATCACTGGCCTCAGTACTAACAAGGCATATGGGCCTGATAGAGTCCCTCCTGTTGTCATCAAGAACTGTGCTTCTGTGCTTACAACCTGCCTAGGTAAACTCTTTCGCCTTTGTCTATCAACTTATACCTCTCCTTCTTACTGGAAGTTTGCTCTCATTCAGCCAGTCCCAATGAAGGGTGGCGATTCCCAACCCTCTAACTATCGTCCAATTGCTTTAACATCCTGTGTCTCAAAAGTTTTCGAGTCAGTTCTTAACAGAATAATCTTAACCCGCCGAATCCCAACGACGTACGATGCACGTTGCTAATTTTTCCGCTGACAGACCCAAAGACGTGCATCGTACGTCACGCAATTGCAAGGCTCATTGTGCACACATTTTTCAACATTCGCGGGTGATTTTTGGTAGGCATATGGGGAGACCTTCCTCTACCTGCTGTCAAGCGGGGATACTGCCTGGCCCCACCTAACCCCCTCTTCGCCCCCCTCCCCCCATACTGGGCAAATCACCTGTTAGTAGTAACCTAGCCAGTAAAGGTATGTTGCCCCACGGTCTCTCCAATAACGAAATTAACGGTGAAAGTGATTCCTGAAGTGGAGGACAAAGAAACAAAGAAGCTAGAGGTCGAAACAAACAGAAGTGATGAGGTGGTAATGTTGTAAAGGAAGGTGCCATATACTGGGGTTTTGGGTGAGTGAACAATGCTTATAAACACCTATAGTATTGTGTGAAAACCAATATAGACTTTTACTACACATAAATTCGTACAAAATAAATGAAATAAATACATAATTTAAAGTGGCTTGAATTGGTTAATCCTTCCATAGTTCGTTTTCTTTAGCCAGGTACCCTGAAAAGGACAGAAAACGTAAGTTGAGTGACACCTGTATCAACATTTTTTTACTTCAGGATCGCGATTTCACTATGAATTTTCAATGTTTCTCACCAAAAGCGAAGGTTTCAGCCAAAAAAACAAAGTCGAAAATCGATCGGGACCTAGGGGTAGGCTGGGTAAAAAACTGGTCGGGACTGGACGGGTTAAAGCATCTTTCCTGTCACAACCTTCATTCTGATCGTTAGTATGTTTTTTTTTGTTAATGCACGGAAGAAGGAACCAAAGGCCAGGGCCTGCATACTGTTCCTTCCAAGAAAAAGTAAAAACAATACCAAAGGGAGAAAAATTCAAGATCCATTCATTTCGAGATGCCTGGACACACTGCGTTTGAAAGATTCGAGATCATAGGAAGTAGGGAATACAGACAGAGGGAGACAGTTCCAGAGATGACCAGTTGCATAAATGAAGGACTGGAAGTAACGGTTAACTCTTGCATTAAAGAGTTGGACAGAAAAGGGATGAGAGTTTGTTGCTAGACGGGTACTACGTGCCTGTCGTAGAGGTGGAGGGATGCAAGCAGACAGTTCAGAGGAACAGTGACCGTAGAAGTAGCGATAGAAAAGAGATAAAGAAGCAACAGTGCGGCGAAGAGACAAAGGATGAAGGGAATCAGTAAGAGGAGGGGAGTTAATGAGACGAAAAGCCTTTGACTCCACCCTATTGAGAAGAACTGCATGTGGGGAACCTCCCCACACATGAGAGTTGTACTCCATACACGGGCGAATAAAACCCGTGTACACGGTCAACATCTGTGCAGGGGTAAAGAAAGTTTGGAGTCGGCTCATCACACCTAATCTCTTGGAAGCAGATTTCACAAGAGATGTAATATGTTCTTTCCAAGACAAATCCCGAGAGAATGAAACCCCTAGCATGTTCAAGGATGATGCAGGACTGAGCTGGACATTATTAAACATTAGTGGGTAATCCTGAGGAAGATTTTGTCGGGTTGATAAGTGTAAGAACTGAGTTTTTGATGCATTAAAATTAACAAGATTATTTTTACCCCAATCAGAGATATGAGCCAAGTCAGACATTAGGTGTGCCATAGCCTCATCCCTTGTTTGCTGAAGTAACTGCTGAGATGGGTGTTGCGGGAACCAAATGGAAAGGTGAAGGGTGGAATCATCAACATATGAGTGGATAGGGTTAGATGTACAGCTTAGAAGGTAATTGATGAATAAAAGAGAGTTGGTGATAGGACAGAGCCCTGAAGAACACGATGTTGATAGGTCTAGGAGAAGAACGATGGCCGTCTACAACAGCAGCTATAGAACGACCAGAAAGGAAGCTAGAGATGAAGGCACATATAGGAGGATAGAAACCGTAGAAGGGCAGTTTGGAAATCAAAGATTTATGCCAGACTCGATCGAAAGCCTTTGAGATGTCAAGTGCAATGGCAAAGCTTTCGCCAAAGTCCCGAAAGGAGGATGACCAGGAGACTGAAAGGTAGGTGAGAAGATCGCCAGTGGAGCGTCCCTGACGGAACCCATACTGGCGATCAGAAAGAAGGTTGTGGCAGGAAAGATGCTTTAAAATTTTTCTGTTAAGAACGGATTCGAAAACTTTTGAGACACAGGATGTTAAAGCAATTGGACGATAGTTAGAGGGTTGGGAATGGTCACACTTCTTTGGGACTGACTGAATGAGAGCAAACTTCCAGCAAGAAAGAAAGGTACAAGTTGACAGACAAAGGCGAAAGAGTTTACCTAGGCAGGGTGTAAGCATAGAAGCACAGCTCTTGAGGACAACATGAGGGACTCCATCAGGCCCATATGCCTTGTTAATATTGAGGCCAGTGATGGCAGAAAATACAGCAGATGAAGAAATTTTAATGCCAGTCATGAGGAAGTCTGAGGGGGGAAGTGATGGAGGAACAGCACCGGAATCGTCTAAGGTAGAATTGGAGGAGAAAGTCTGAGTGAAGAGATCTGCTTTATCAGTAGAAGAAATAGCTACAGAGCCATCAGAGTAGAAAAGAGGAGGGAAGGATGATGAGGTAAAGTTGTTAGAAAGGTTTTTGGCAAGGTGCCTAAAGGAGCGGGAAGAATTCGAGTTGGAGAGTTGGGAACATTTAGCACGGATGAAATTTTTTTTAGCAGAGCGAAGAACAGCCTTAGCACGATTCCGGGCAGAAATATAAAAAAGATGTGATTCAGGGGTAGGTTGGCTCCGGTACCTTTTAAAGACCCTCTCTCTGTTGCGGACAGCATTAGAACAAGCGTGATTAAACCAAGGCTTTCTTGCATTAGACAGAGGATATGAGAAAGGAATGTATGCTTCCATACCCGAGAGAATAACCTCCGTAATGCGCAGGGCACGCTCAGACGGCTCCCGGTCGTGGAAGCAATAATCATTCCAAGGAAAATCAAAGAAGTACTGGCTCAGGGCGTCCCAATCTGCAGCTCCAAAGTGCCACAGGCGGCGCTTCTTTGGAGGGTCCACAGGTTGTACCGGAGCGATAGGACAGGTTAAGGTAATAAGATTGTGATCGGAGAAGCCCAACGGAGTGAAAAGATTAACAGTGTAAGCAGATGGATTAGTTGTTAGGAAAAGGTCAAGTATGTTGGAACTCTCTCCAAGGCGGTCATGGACACGGGTAGGGTTCTGTACAAGCTGCTCTAGGTCATTAAGGATAGAAAAGATGTAGGCTTGTTCACCAGGTGGATCAGTGAAAGGAGAGGAGAGCCAAAGGCGGTGGTGAACATTGAAATCTCTTAGAATGGAGATTTCAGAGAAAGGAGAAATGGATAGAATGTGTTCCATCGTAGAAGTAAGATAGTCAAAGAACTTTTGATAGTCAGTAGAATCAGGAGATACGAAAACAGCACAGATATATTTAGTCAGAGAATGACAGGAGAGCCGAAGCCAGAGAGTAGAGAATTCACAAGAATCAAGTTGTGGAGCACGAGAGCAAGATAGATCGTTGTGTACATATACACAACAGCCACCTTTGGCTTTGAAATGAGAATAGAGAAAGTAGGAGGATACAGAAAAGGGTTTGGTGTCAGTTGTCTCAGACAGCTGAGTCTCAGAAAGAAAGAGAAGGTGAGGTTTAGAGGAGAAGAGGTGGTGCTCAACAGAGCGAAAGTTAGAGGAAAGGCCGCGAATGTTACAGAAATGAAGGAGTGAGTCAGACAGTGGTTCCAGGCAGCTCCGAGAGTCGTCACCGGGAGAGGGGCGGATGGTGGGGGCATTTATGGTCCCCCCCCTGGCGACTCCGAGGCACGATTAACAGTCACCATTTTTTTTAAAAAATTGAAAAGGAAGTGTAGTGTGTAGCGTGTATGTAGTTTGGTGTTGACAGTTAGAGAAACATGTATTGGAGAGCATGCTAGTCTACTCTCTGTGTTACTGAGGCACTGAAAAAGTTCAGCAAAGGGGGATGGTCAGGAACAAGTCCTGAGGGCTGATGAAACGGGAGCTTCAGCTCTCCCTGTCATCAGATTTCCATCCTCCTTGGGATTACTTCCCTGCTCGACTGGTGCTACAGTCTACTCCTGCTTCACTGACGATCTTCTCACCTACCTTTCAGACTCCTGGTCATCCTCCTTTCGGGTCTTTGGCGAAAGCTTTGCCATTGCACTTGACATCTCAAAGGCTTTCGATCGAGTCTGGCATAAGTTTTTAATTTCCAAACTGCCCTCCTACGGTTTCTGTCCTTCTATCTGTGCCTTCAGATCTGGCTTCCTTTCTGGTCGTTCTTTAGCCGCTGTTGTAGACGGCCATTATTCTTCTCGTAGACCTATCAACATCGTGTTCTTCAGGACTCTGTCCTATCACCAACTCTCTTCCTTTTATTTGTCAATGACATTCTAAGCTGTACATCTAACCCTATCCACTCATATGATGATGATTTCACCCTTCACCTTTCCTTTTGGTTTCAGAAACGTCCATCTCAGCAGTTACTTCAACAAACAAGGGATGAGGCTATGGCACACCTAATGTCTGACTTGGCTCATATCTCTGATTTGGGTAAAAATAATCTTATTTTTAATGCATCAAAGACTTAGATTTTACACTTATCAACCCGACAAAATCTTCCTCAGGATTACCTCCTAATGTTTAATAATGTCCAGCTCAGTCCTGCATCATCCTTGAACATGCTTGGGGTTTCAATCTCTCTGGATTTATCTTGGAAAGAACATATTACATCTCTTATGAAATCTGCTTCCAAGAGATTAGGTGTACTAAGCCGACTCCGAACTTTCTTTACCTCTGCACAGTTGTTGACCTTGTACACGGGTTTTATTCACCCCTGTATACAGTACAACTCTCATGTGTGGGGTGGCTCCCCATATGCAGCTCTTCTCAATAGGGTGGAGTCAAAGGCTTTTCGTCTCATTAACTCTCCTCCTCTTACTGATTCCCTTCAATTTCTGTCTCTTCGCCGCACTGTTGCATCTTTATCTCTCTTCTTTCGCTACTTCTACGGTCACTGTTCCTCTGAACTGTCTGCTTGCATCCCTTAACCTCTACGACGGGCACGAAGTATCTTTCTTGCGATAAACTCTCATCCCTTTTCTGTCCAACTCTCTAATGCAAGAGTTAACCGTTACTCCCAGTCCTTCATTTATGCAACTGGTCAACTCTGGAACTGTCTTCCTCTGTCTGTATTCCCTACTTCCAATGATCTTCAGTCTTTTCAAACGCAGTGTCCAGGCGTCTCGAAATGAATATGTAATGCCATTTTTCTTGCATATGTTATAAATAGTTTAAGAGTAATATAAGTTATTATAAGTTTAGTGTAAGTATATAATGTATGTAATTTACGTTAGGTTATGTACGTGATAAGTGTGAATACTGGACCGTGTTAAGATGTTGTAAAGTATGTGTAGTGGACTTTGTAATTCATTTTTTGGACTTGATTTTAGTAGGGAAGCAAATGGACGAGACAGGCAAAAGCGAATCTGGTTTCGATGGAGTGGCGTAGAAAGTTAATGAGGAACTTAAATTAGCGATGAGTCATATTTACACCTAGAATTCAGAATTTTGTACTAGAGCTTGTGTTTGTTGTTTTGTTCTACTAAATAACGTTGTCTAAGAACTTAAGTGAAGTCTGATTATTGATTATTGTCATAGATAACAGCAAAAATTAATTTATTTGGCATAGACCTCAGTTGTTGCGTAACGCTGTGGGCGAAACAAAGAGAAATTGTATCAAGGTGTGATTTCAGGCATCGTTTGTTAAATTGTTAGACCTAGGTTATTGCCACAAAATTTAAATTATCATAAGTCATTTTTTATAAGAAGAGTAATGTGTAAACTCCATTGTTGCAAATTCTTGAGCGAGGATATAACATGTAGACTGTAACGTAATTGTTTGAAGTCAGAACTGGGTAGAGAAAACGTAGCGGGTGTTAGGGGAGGCAGCTAGCTTTCTGCCCGCTAGGCACTACTCTCCAGTTAAACCTCGGTGTGTGTGGACGTTGCAGGTAATGTCCGAGTATTCACAGTACTTCTCCCTTATACGTCATCATAATTAGTTGTCGTTCTAACTATATTTAAAGTAAGATATCTGATAATATTGTCAATGCCTTAAGACTCTCCAGTTAAACCTCGGTGTGTGTGGACGTTGCAGATAAGTTGTGTCGTCAAGCGACGCAGGGTCATGGAGTCAGTGCCCGGCTATTGCATCGAGAGTCACATCAACCAGTGCCCGAAAGCCCTTTACACTTTTTCCACTTAGTTCCTTTTCAATTCACAGTACCGTCAAAGTCGATGGGTCCACTTAGTAAGCTTATTATTAATGAAATTTTATATTTTGGTTATAATTGCGTGAGAAGCGGAGTGGTGTAATACCTCGCCATGTGGTGCACTGTGTGCACTGAGATTGCATTCTGTAAAATTCTTGGTTTATGATTGTTTAACTAGATATGTTATGTGGTGTAAACCCAGGTAAAATAGGAATGATTTCTCTAGAAATAGAGTAAACTGTTTAACACTGTAACTGGGTATCACTACGAGTCCTTATGAGACCGTGGTTTATGGGAGTTTCCCCTGTTGATGAAGTTTTCTGACACAGTCGGGTTGAGCGAATTCTCATGTACTGCGTTAGGTGAGTCAGATGTTTTATAAACTGTGTAGAATAGACCTTCCATTCTCTCAAATTTACTGATGTATCGGAGACAATTGTTTTATTAAGGTCCAGTAATTAAATCTTGCTCGTTAATGTATTCATGCTGTGTAATTTAAGGTTAACAATATAGATAAGTAAACTTTATTAGAATGTGTTTGGTATAAATCCTCTGGGGAGTATTACATAAGGCCAAGTGGCCCACAAGGCATGTTTCATCTATAAGATCCATGCTCTCATATATTATACTCACTCTACCCTGTTATTGTCATAGGTCTTTTGTCCCTTTTATCATCTTACTGGACTAATATCATTAATACTTTTTTTCCCGGCAACTGCTGGGTGGTGGCAGCGATACCAAATTACTTAAATTATTTAATGAGGCCTTCTTAATATCCAGGCAGTAACAGAAAACACTGAAATAATACTTTAATCTAGAATCAAAATTCTATTGTTGCACTGGCGGCTTAAGCGGTGTGACATAGCTAAGGTAATTATTTATAACGTAGGTAGAAAAATCCTGCGTTACACTGGTGTCAGTTTGGTGGGATTTTCCTTATAAGGGTGTGCAAAATGATGTGCGTTACACTGGTGGCATCGTTGGGATTATTAATTCGTCTCATTTGTAAGGGAACTCAAAAACTTCCTCATTAGACTGGTGGTCAGTTTGGTGGGATTTTCATTAAGGGTGTGCAAAATTCTGTGCATTAGACTGGTGGCAGTGGTGGGATTTAGATGAATATTGTTGATATAGGTGGGATTTAGATGAATATAGGTGGCATATTAGAAGTAAATAGTTCATTTGTATAACATGCTAGAGGCCCACTTGATCTTATTTAGAACCCCTGGGAAGTAAAATTTTCAAGTAACAGCCGGAAAGTGATCGGTAAATTCCCACAGTTAAAGTATAAGTATTTTTGCAGAATGTTAAGAGTATCTTTAGTTAGTCATAGCCAAATACCTCACTCACTGTATATTGATTCGGACGTGGAACTGAAAGTGTAAGAGTGTACTGTAAAAATTCTCAATGTGGACCATTGTAGCTTGTTCAGTAGGGAAATTCCCCATACAACTAAACATCCACACATGCATCACAATCATGGGCAGTAAGTGGCAAACTGTGGCACATCGCTCGGAGTCATTTATGAAAATGGAGTCGAAATGGAGGAGAATCATGGCGCCTGAGGAGCGTCGGGAGCTTGTGGAGGAGCTGTTTGTCGGGCGTGCAGGCGTAGGGGAAATGGCGTCCGTGGGGAAGGAGATTCAGGGAGCCCCAGGTCGGGTGGAGCCCTGTTGCGGAGGTGGAGAAGTGTTTTTCAAACCCCCGGAAGAAGCCCTTGGGCCTGATCCCAATGTCATGGAGGAATAACCGCCGCCCTGTGAGAAATGTCCTCCCCTGTGATTTCTTTTTGTTTTCTTTGAAAATGTTGAAGTGATTTCTTTCTTTTTGGAATGTTGTAGGGTGATGAAAAGTTTTTTTTGATGGTTATGGTAATATTTAGTCAAGTGTTGGATAGGGAAGAGTGTGCGGGTCGGACCGTCTGACTATTGACTGTGTAGTTTGTGAGTTCAGAGAGAGTTTATCTCGTTGGTTGTGGTTAATCGGAGTGTGTGTCATGGGCGTAGCCCAGTTCAGTGGGAAAATTAAGATGCTTTATTTCGAGGGAAACTGCAGTACTCCCTCAATCTACAGTCAGCACGGCTTAGGATGTAACAGTGACTTCAGGACCTGACAGGCGCTCGTCAGTTACTAGGTGGAGAGCTGGAAGCAAAAGGTAGTATGAATGGGGAAGTGGGTTGTATGTGTGTGAAGCGCCCCTGGGACGATCCTAGCAGCGAGAGTACAGGTTTGTCCAGGTGAGACGACCATGTTAGCATCCAAGCAGGAGGCTGGCTGGGGCACAATTTCTACTGAATTTTCTGGAGTTCATTGGTGACAGAGAAGCGACCCCCTGGGGTATGCATTTCATTCGTGGACCGACATGTGCCACTTATGGGGAGCATCAGATAGTGAGAGCACTGTCTTAATTTGGAGTTCATGGAGTATTTTCATAGTCAAGTTGGGTAAGTCTGTCCCGTCTGCACACAGGTCTCTAGGAAGTGTAGTAGAATGTATTGTGTGAAGACTTATGTTTAAATTTTTTTGGGGGGAGGTTAAACCCGTGTAATGCCATTTTTCTTGCATATGTTATAAATAGTATAAGAGTAATATAAGTTAGTATAAGTTTAGTGTAAGTATATAATGTATGTAATTTGCGTTAGGTTATGTACGTGATAAGTGTGAATTCTGGACCGTGTTAAGATGTAAAGTATGTGTAGTGGACTTTGTAATTCATTTTTTGGACTTGATTATAGTAGGGAAGCAAATGGACGAGATGGGCAAAAGCGCATCTGGTTTCGATAGAGTGGCGTAGAAAGTTAATTAGGAACTTAAATTAGTGATGAGTCATATCTACACCTAGAATTCAGAATTTTGTACTAGAGCTTGTGTTTGTTGTTTTGTTCTACTAAATAACGTTGTCTAAGAACTTAAGTAAAGTCTGATTATTGATAATTGTCATAGATAACCGCGAAAATTAATTTATTTGGCATAGACCTCAGTTGTTGCATAACGCCGCGGGCGAAACAAAGAGAAATTGTATCAAGGCGTGATTTCAGGCATCGTTTGTTAAATTGTTAGACCTAGGTTATTGCCACAAAATTTAAATCATGTCATTTTTTATAAGAAGAGTAATGTGTAAACTCCATTGTTGCAAATTTTTGAGCGAGGATATAACATGTAAACTGTAACGTAATTGTTTGAAGTCAGAACTGGGTAGAGAAAACGCAGTGGGTGTTAGGGGAGGCAGCTAGCTTTCTGCCCGCTAGGCACCACTCTCCAGTTAAACCTCGGTGTGTGTGGACGTTGCAGGTAATGTCCGAGTATTCACAGTATTTCTCCCTTATACGTCATCATAATTAGTTGTCGTTCTAACTATATTTAAAGTAAGATATCTGATAATATTGCCAATGCCTTAAGACTCTCCAGTTAAACCTCGGTGTGTGTGGACGTTGCAGATAAGTTGTGTCGTCAAGCGACGCAGGGTCATGGAGTCAGTGCCCGGCTATTGCGTCGAGAGTCACATCAACCAGTGCCCGAAAGCCCTTTACACTTTTTCCACTTAGTCCCTTTTCAATTCACAGTACCGTCAAAGTTGATGGGCCCACTTAGTAAGCTTATTATTAACCTCTTCATTACCGCGCTTCCCAGCCCCAGCCGCCCCGCTCTCCCTCCGTCAAACCAAATTTCCAGAAGTTCATGTGTGTGCGTGGGGGGTGATCGTTTATCATAAGTGCACTGTTTTTCATTTTATATTACTTTTATATTCTCAAGTACATGTGGACCACGAGGGACACTGTGCATGATTTGAAATACATTTCCTAAAGTAGTATACGTGTAGGGATATATATACTTTACTAAACTTTCATTGTTCCTATAAATATAGACTTTTCAGACATAAAAAGGTATATACAGTACTCATATGTTGCTCCTCGTGGCGTTGATACACTGCAGGATGTACGTTGGGAAAGTCCAGGTGAAGTGTAGGTAGTGGAGGTGGCCTTTGATCTGCAAACGGATCCGACATACATAAAATGCTCTGTAACAATGGCGAGCCTACAGGGCTGAGATTTGAGCAATTATCTATCTCGCTTTCATCACTCGTACTTTCGCTGTCACTGTCGTTTTCTGGTATATATTCATCGTCTGACTCACTCACTGATGTCTGATTGAGTTTCATTGTCGAAAGACTCATCTAACTCACTAGCAAGCTTTGTATCAAATTCGTCATCAGTATCGGATGACGCCATGATCACGCAAAAACAGCCAAAAAAAAAAACACAGTCACAGCATGCAGCTTGGGGGATACTGAGGGGTTGCGGGTGAGAACTGGCTGCTGGTTGGTTGTGGGGCCTAGGAGGGTGGTTGTCATGGTAACCACGTGCTGAAATGTCTAGTGCAACTATTTTTTTCTGTTTATATCATGCCATATAGGTCTATATATATGCCCAAAATATTTGAAATAATCAGTCATATCCAAAATACCCAAATGATGTCAATCATGGCCTGGCATGGACTCTGATATGGCCATGGCATAGCCATGACAAGGAGAATGACGTCAAAGTCAAGTTGCCAGTTTTTACAACCCAAGTCTCTCTAGTAACCCCAAAACCAACACTCCTACCCTCCTATACCTCCCTATGCTTATCAGGTTTACCACTGTAAACCTTACAAGTATCAGTTCCTCGCCAGAACTTTTTCTAGGTTTACAAGCGTAAACCCTATTGATTTCGGTAATGAAGGGGTTAATGAAATGTAATATTTTGGTTATAAGTGCGTGAGAACCGCAGTGGTGTAATACCTCGCCATGTGGTGCACTGTGTGCGCTGAGATTGCATTCTGTAAAATTCTTGGTTTATGATTATTTACCTAGATATGTTATGTGGTGTAAACCCAGGTAAAATAGGAATGATTTCTCTAGAAATAGAGTAAACTGTGTAACACGTAACTGGGTATCACTACGAGTCCTTATGAGACCGTGGTTTATGGGAGTTTCCCCTGTTGATGAAGTTTTCTATGACACAGTCGGGTTGAGCGAATTCTCATGCACTGCGTTAGGTGAGTCAGATGTTTTATAAACTGTGTAGAATAGACCTTCCATTCACTCAAATTTTCTGGTGTATCAAAGACAATTGTTTTATTAAGGTCCAGTAATTAAAGCTTGCTCGTAAATCTATTCATGCTGTGTAATTTAAGGTTAACAATATAGATAAGTAAACTTTATTAGAATGTGTTTGGTATAAATCCTCTGGGGAGTATTACATAAGGCCGAGTGGCCCGCAAGGCATGTTTCATCTATAAGATCCACGCTCTCATATATTATACTCACTCTACCCTGTTATTGTCATAGGCCTTTTGTCCCTTTTATCATCTTACAGAACTAATATCATTAATACTTTTTTTCCCGGCAACTGCTGGGTGGTGGCAGCGATACCAAATTACTTAAATTATTTAATGAGGCCTTCTTAATATCCTGGCAGTAACAGAAAACACTGAAATAATACTTTAATCTAGAATCAAAATTCTATTGTTGCACTGGCGACTTAAGCGGTGTGACATAGCTAAGGTAATTATTTATAACGTAGGTAGAAAAATCCTGCATTGCACTGGTGTCAGTTCGGTGGGATTTTCCTTATAAGGGTGTGCAAAATGTTGTGCGTTACAAATGGACCTTGAATTTGGCTCTCTTTCATATTGTTTATTGTTTTTTTTTTCTTGGAAGGAACAGTATACGGGCCCATGGCCATTGGATCCTTCCTTGCATTTAAAAAAAAAATAATAATAATAATGTTTAGTAGTGTGGAATTTTTTTTATCTGATAAAATCTGAAAATTAAGAGGCAGTATTTCTGAAAAATAAGATTAAATCTCATAGTGTTGTTTTACAGGAAACTAGGCCAAAAATATGAGATCTGAGAGACAATTGACAGAACATAGTATAGATGACTACGAACTGATTGACAGCAATTTTAAAATTGTGGACGAAGGAAGAGGACTGATCATTTATCTAAGGAATGGTTTGTCTTTTAATAAAATTTCTTTTGAATAACATCACTGAATTGATATATCAAAGTGAAAT
>JAGKTI010027919.1:0-13112 GCA_018397915.1 Birgus latro | reverse complement strand
GGCAGATGTTCTCCCTCACACGCAGCAAAACTTCACAGTAAAACTTTCCACTAACAGATTGACCGGGTGGGACGAATTCCTTGTGAAACTTGGATATCAAAGAAAATTATCAACATCGACTTGACATTGCTGCGAACTTGATATGCTTTTTTCGGCCTCAGTGAATAGGGAGACTTCCATTGCGATGACCATAAACCCATGATTGATCACCAGTTATGACCTTGGAGATGAAGGTGGCATCATCTCTGACCTGATTCTTGAGCTCCCTGCAAACTGCAACGCGATGTGCCTTCTGCTCATCACTCAGCACTCTTGGGACAAATTTTGCAGCGATGCGTCTCATGCCCAACATGTCCGACAAAATGCATTGCCTGCTCCCGTACGACAGTCCAAGGATATCACAAACATTGTGGATAGTTTGTTTACGATCTGCAAGGATAGCCCGACGAACATTTCCAACGTTTTCTGGTGTTGGTGCCATTTACGGTTGTCCAGAACGATCACCGTTTTTGACAGACGTTTGTCCTTCCTTGAACCGCTTGCACCAGGAAAATGTTCTGCTCTGGGATATGGGATTGTTAATAATGGCTTGCTGAAGCAACCGGTGAGTTTCTGCAGCTGTCTTGTTGATCTTGAAGCAGAACTTGATGCAAGTTCTTTTTTCTGTGCAGTCTGCTATTGCAGAACCACAAAACCACCTACACACCACGTTACAATAGTAAGCGTAGCTCAGCAGCACATCTGCTCACAGACACAGCTGGGGCCACACTGATGCACAAGGGGTGCTGCTGACTCCTCTTAGCGGCAAAAGGCAAAACTGCAAACAGTTGGCTCCCTCTGTTCAAATTACTGGAACTTTCAGGTAGCACCTGATATACAGTATATAGTATATATACAGTAATCTTCCCACTGTATGATGTAATAGAGCTAAAGGCATGTCCGGAAAGTGGTCATGTCCGGATACTGGGCCCTAAAGCTCCAGCACTGGTCATTCCAGACCCCAACCTAACTTAAATCAGAGAACCACCTACCTACCTCCCTACCGGACATGCATAGCACTTATTTACGACCCCATTCACATAAATAATGGACACAGTGCATGAATTAATTGAATTTTAATAAAAAACTTATGTTTTTTAGGTGAGCATGGCAGAGATGTTCACCAATTGACAGCATAGTGGAAGTAAGTATCAGACATGGTAATCACTAAGAAAATCATCCATTCTCACATCTTATGCACTAAAATATGGGATACAGAGCATGAAATAAAAAAAATTGTTACCAGAAAATGATGGTTTACAGGTGAGAATGGCAGAGATGTTCACCAATTGACAGCATAGTGGAAATAAGTATCGGACATGTTAATCACTAAGAAAATCACCTTTTCTCACATCTTATGCATTAAAATATGGAATACAAAGCATGAAATAATTAAATTGTTACCAGAAAATGATGATTAAGAGGTGAGTATGGCAAAGATGTTCACCATTCTACAGCATGCTGAAAGTAAGTATCGGACATGGAAATCACTGAAAATCACCCTTTTCACAGCTTGTGCACTCAGATACTATTGGTCACAATTGATGAAAAAATAAATTGATAACAGAAAATGGTGATTTAGATTTATGGCAAAAATTTACCACTTTACTGCATGCTGAAAAAAAGTTACAGACATGAAAATCATTATGAAAATCACCTTTCTCACAGCCTATGCATGAAATTAATGAAATGGGAAGAACAAAACAAGGATTTTTGCAGTAGTTAGGCTACTTACAACAAGGCTGTGGCCGTCCTGAGGAATAACCCACTGCCTCCTCCCAGACTCTGACAGTATGAAGGTGTACCTGAAGCACCTGCAGGAATCCACCATTGCAGTTCACTAAATCCTTGGCACTCTGAATTACTGTAACAAAACTGCGAATTCTTTTCTTACTTGCGCTGCACTTCAAACTCACCAGTGTTCATTAGCACTTTTCACCAAATTGTTTTTATCACCAGTGTTCATTAGCACTTTTCACCAAATTGTTTTTACTCTGAATTCTAATTTCTGTACACTGAACATTGTTTTTTTTTTCACTGCCCATAACTGTAAATTCCCGTGTGGTCTAGTGGCGAGTCCTTGATGCTTAGTCACTGTCAGAGTCTGAGAGGAGCTGCTGGAGGTGGCCTAGGGGCTTGTCGGAGGGACATGGTGATGGGCAACCCACTGCAGATGACTATGAAGACAGCCGCAAACTCACAACCAGTGGCGACACTACCGTGGCCGATGTGCTGGGCTGTGGCTCGAAGCTCGAGCCTGTCTTGGGGAGTTTGTGGCGTGGAGCCAGGGCTGAGCACGGCGGGGGTAACGGGCCTGAAAAAACTGTCAGTGGTTGATTGACGCAAGCAACGACGATTCTGGCAATTGATGATTCACTGCCTAAAAGCTTGCACTTCCTCCACAAGTTCCAAGGGCCTCATCTCCCTGTCGAAGTCCAGGTGTTCTAGGTAGTCCAAGACGAACTCCACATGTTCCCGGAGTCCGCTCAGCTTGGGGGTGGCTGGTGACGTGCTGAGAGTGAGTACGCATCATCGTCGCTGTCCTTGTCGGAATCTTCAAGCTGGGTACTCATACCAGCAGCTGAAGATGTGATTTTAATATCAGACATGATCTGATACCCAGGATCGCCCTCGTCATCATCCAACCACTCACACACTTTGTCCATAACGACATCGTCGCCACCCGCACGAAGACGTACAGTACATGGAAGTCATCCACATCAAAACCTAGAAAGTCGTGCACCACGTCAGTTCCATGAAGCAGATGAGACCAATCACTTTCCAGAGTGCTGACAGAGACTTCCTTCCATGCACTTGCCCAGTTATAGATGGTAGACTTGAGGTTGTAGCGGCAAAGATTTTCCACCGTCCGCTGGCCTTGCGTGTCTTGTCCTTCCCTGTACTCATCCTCGTCCTCGAGAACAACCATCACCTCGTCCAGGAACTTCCGTCGGTACAGCCGACGGTCGTAGCCAGATCACTCCCGGGTCCATTGGTTGGATGAGAGCAGTCAAATTAGGTGGCAAAAACAAGCCATAAACTGCAAAAGGACAAAAGTCTTGGCCAAGTTAAAGTGAAAAGAGTATAGCCAGTCTCATTCCCCATTCTGACTGTGTTACCTACATCTCAAATACAGTATTGACTTGACTGTATAAATACCTCAAGAGAATATGAGTTTGCCCTGTGCAGAAATACGTTGCTGAGGAGGAGGTGCCAGGGAGCCTCGTTAAGTGGTGAGACTGTGGCCCTAGATTATGTTGGGGTCTGGTGCCTTGTGTGTTTAACTCTTCCAGTCTGATGGTGTGGTGCTGGAGAGGAAAGCCTTCACGTGGTGACTGATAAAACTGGTCGACTCCACTACCTTTATTTATTTTCTTTCCAGAAGGTGAACAGTGGAAAGAAAAACAAAGAAAAAAATCCATATACCAGGCTCTGTTCATCTTTTGGAAAACAAAAAAAAAGTAGTGAAGGAAGAAAGCACAGATTAAAGTATTTAAAAAAAAAAAATCCATGCACCAGACTACAGGTGTTCTTCATTAACAAAAAAAGATCTGTAATAGACTTGGACTGCATTGGTTACACATATGTCCCACAACTCCCTCCCTCTCCCCTGAAAATAGGATAGTGGACTACAGGAGGAGGACAGCTTCGGCCTGCAGTCCACTGGGTTCACATTCAGATAGGCCTGAGGTGGCAACTACTACCTTGGATTGACCATTTTATTTTTGCTACCTCCAGACGATTTTATTCAGGTTAGGTGCCTTCCTGATTGAAGAGTTAGATGTAGACTTGATCATCCCTCTCATTACTACGCCTGAACCAATTTGCTGAATAAAATCATCAGGAGAAAGCCAGATTAAACTAAACACTGCATCACGAGACTCAGGGGCCTAAGAGCTGTGATTTGGTTGGATTGGCCAAATGTACGTGATATATCCATGACTGTGATAAAGAAGAAGAAATACATGATAAATATATTATCACTGTGTTGTTTTTCTTTCATTCCAGCATTACCATCAGTCTCATCATTGACTTTTTCTTGTTCATCATTACACAGTGCTAATGAACAGCATCATTTGTTGCTCTCTTCACTGTGTAGAGTGACATAGCCAAGGATATCTGTTAATATGTTTCCCTCTCTCTGGGATGGTGTTAATAGGTTCTCATGACTGGCATTCCTGTTGTCATCATATCTCTGACCAGATGTTTTATTATCAAATGTAGTCACAGGTTGGAGGATGGAGAGTGAGAGACTGACAAGGAGTGTATGTGAGTGAGGTGGAGGGGGAGGCCGAGGATGAGATGGAGTGGAGACGTATATGAGAGAGTGGGGGGTGTGAGCTGAAGGGAGGGCAGTGAAACGGCAGGGGAGGGGGCGACATGGAGGCATTTGTTTGTGGCCTCCCCTTACGGAATTAAGGCATCTGGGAATAGATAGATAATGCCACTCGGACAAGTGCGGCTGGTCACCCTCGCTTTAAACGTCAGGACTGAGTAGCCAATCCCCAGGTCCCTACGCTGTTGAAGGGGCAGAAAATGACTGGTTGATGGGCATCAGATTCTTGGCCAATGCAGCAACTCGGTTTAGTCTGTCCCTCTTTCTCTCTCTCAGTCAATCAAAACAAGGCATAATTTGAGCCCCTTCAAACCAATGACCTATATTCTTCCCCTTCCACTGTTCAGGACATCATGAGACCCTTGTTGCAGTAGAGAGGTTGGATACAGCCTTCATGCATCCCTCATTGTACAGCCTTCCGAGTTGCATGACATTTTTTGAATAGATGGAAACAATAACAAGAAAAAGAACAACATCAACAAAAAAGAAACAGAACAAGGAAAAGGGGAAGGAGAAGATGAAGAAGCAGGCGAATAAATAGGAGAAGAACAAAAACTAATCAAACAAACATCCAAACCCAATTTGCCTCATATAAGCAAGAGTGTAGGGTCCCAGGGCTAGGCCATCATTCCCGACATTTAGAGCAATGGTAACCAGCCTCCCTCATTCCAGAGTGTCATAACGGGAGCAGTAAACCCCCAACCACCCTCAGATGGAGACCATAGACTCCACCTTAACCCACTAACCCACAAGGTCATTCGGATTTATGGTTACCACCCAGTATAGGATATGATTTGGTTATATGCTTACCATATAACCATATACTGTACAGTATAATTTGACATGATGCAATAATCCACGTTTTTATTTTATTTTTTCATTTACATGCAGCAAAAGTTATCGTGTTGCTAAACAAAAGTAAGATGAACACAAGAACGATACCGAAATTTAATAGCAAGAAATACTTTACTTAATTCAGTATATGCTCATAAATTATTCCTTGAAAAACTAATGATATAGCAGCAAAATTCTCTGAAAAAAAAATATAGCGTTAAGAAATGTGTTAGGCTTGTAATGTGACGTCACTAGAGGATTATGGGATCGGGCCAGTTTACAGATGCCGAAGGTGAGTTACGAATTTATTCTTTAATTACGGTGTTATTGTGATTGTTTAAATGGTTATTCTCATGTTTACCTGCTTATTAGCTTCTTATGTCATTATGTAGATGTGTAGGTAGTTGATATAGAGTATAATTATTAGCCATGAGGAGGACATAAGATGGTGTTTATTCCCAGGTGGCCAGGTGTCCATTTAAACCAAGGTTGTCTGATGCTGTTAAATCCCCTAATATACGTGTCATCCATACTTATTTTAAGGCTGAATATGGTCCCAGACGTGAGGAATAATGAATATTAATATGGCCGGGAATATATTTGTAAACATTTTGTGACTGGGCATTGTAAAAGGTTATAAAGATTTTTACAGTGGATTAAAGGCCGCGGAATCTTTCTAATCAGATAGGCTGATGGCGGTGTTTTAAATCTCATTATATCTGCCATCCTTTTGTAATGGAATTTTGAAATATGTTAATATGGGTCAGCCCTGGAAATTAATATGGTTGAATATACGGGTAAGCCCTGGAAATTAATATGGTTGAAGATTATTAGTAGATGATATAGCGTAATTTTCGGTATTTTGTAAGGTAAAATGTTTGTTCACTCAGAAACAAATTGGATGAATTAGCTGCAAACTGCAGATTTTTTTAATGAGTGTAGAGACAGTGCAGTAATTTCTGTCACCGAAACCTGGCTGAAGGAGAGAGATGGGGATGGAATTGTGTTGATGGATGGTTTCAGGTTGGTCAGGTCAGACCGGAAAAATATGAAAAAAAGTGGTGGTGGTATTGCTGTATTTATCAACGATAAATGGTGTAATAATGTAACAACCAAAGAGGCACACTGCTGTGATAACTTAGAATACTTAGTTGTGGCCTGTTGACCCTATTATTTACCCAGGGAATTTAACAATATATTCATTTTTACTGTATACATACCACCATGTGCAAATACGGAAGTTGCAAGTGAACTGCTGTCAGACTGCATTAGTAAATTTGACAATGATAGCCCTGAAAGCGTCAAAATCATCGTTGGTGACTTTAATGGTTGTAATTTCCACGATTAAGTAACACCGTACGAACGTGAAATGCACAACCCAAGGGAATAACACACTAGACCTTATGTTTTGCAGTATCAGAGACAGCTACCGTGTTGTGAAGAAAAACGCACTTGGAAATTCAGATCACAACTTGTTATATTGTATCCCTACATACAGACTGAAACTCAAACGGGGAGAAAAGGAAAAAGTAACAGTTAAGTGTTGGGATGAAGAGTCTATCTCACAACTCCAAGGCTGCTTCATGTGCACGGACTGGCCAGCATTGTACGACGTCAGTGCTGATATTGAGATGTACTGACGTCGTATATTGTGTTCTGTGCAGATATGATCGTCTCATCAAAAACAGTGACCATATTCCCNGGGTAAAGAAAGATCAAAAACTCATGCTAAATGAAAAGAAAAGAGCCCTCTCAAGTGAAAGCAATTCAGAAACGGTTAGAAGGAAAAATAACGAGTGCCAAGAAAGCAACAAGGACAAGGTGGAACATCAATTCAGAACTAACAAACTTAAAGATGCCTGGCAAGGTCTGAAACTATTATGTGGCTACAAAACAAAATCCAAAATGTTAGAATCAGATAACACTAAAGATTATACTAATGAACTGAACAAATTTTTTGCCAGATTTGATACACACAGTTTTGAAAACGAACATGCCAGTTTAACCCACCGAGTCCCAACGATTCCATAGTTGTTTTTTTTTTTTAACCAGGTACCCTGAAAAAAGGAAAACGTAAGGTTGAGCGACACCTGTATCAACATTTTTTACCTCAGAATCGCGATTTCACTATGAATTTTCGATGTTTCTCACCAAATGCGAAGGTTTCAGCCACAAAACAAGAAGTCGAAAATCGGTCGGGATCTGGGGGTAGGCTGGTTAAAAAACCGGTCGGGACACAGTGGGTTAAGATCACTACTAAATGTTAAAAATGATAGTCCTATTGAAATATCACTTGAGGAGGTTCGCAAATCTTTAAAAGGAGTGAGAATCAGAAAAGCACATGGGCCTGACAATGTGAGCGCCAGAGTTTTTTTTTTTTTTGTGTGTGTCCGACTCTGGGCATAGGCTTCACAGCCTGCTATCAAGGCCCAGTCGTCCTCCTACAATCTACATGTCACCACTTCGGCGCTTAACACCCACCGTCCATATTGAATACATGCTAGGGCTGTCTCATACAGGACTGGTGTATTGGTATTAGCGGGGTCATTTTTACGACATGTCGGCGGGTCTTCTGGTAGATCAGTAAAGCCTGATTTAATGAAATTCAAATCCTTAAACTGTTCCCTGTACCAGCGAGGATTCGAACCTGGGTCCCACGGGACCGCAAGCCAACTCTCTACCGATCGAGCTACCGCCTCCTCTAAAGAGTACTGAAGTCATGTGCTTAGCAACTAACATTCCCTTTACATACGACATTTCAGTCGTCAGTTGACCAAGGTAAAGTCGCAACCCTGTGGAAATTATCAAAAATCATCCCTATACCAAAAACTCAAACTCCCATAGTTAACAATGACTTCAGGTCTGTGGCACTCACATGTGAGATATTTAAATGTTTTGAGAGCATTGTCAAGAATATTTTGTGCATGCATATCAGTGTGTACAAAGACCCACACCAATTTGCCTATTCACCTGGTAGAAGTGTACAGGATGCAGTCCTAACCATGAACCACCAAATAATTAGCCACCTCGAAAAGTCAGACTCCAGTGTTCGCATACTGTACGTTGACTTTAGTAGTGCTTTTAACACTATTCAACCCCACTTTCTAATTAACAAGCTCTTAAATATGAATGTAAATAGTAACCTTATTTCTTGGATCCTTGATTACCTTTTGAACCAAACACAATTTGCCAGCATATCAAATATTAAATCTGATGTTTTAGTCACAAATATGGGAGCTCCCCAAGGATATGTACTTTCACCAGTCTTATATACCATATACACTAATGATTGTCAGAGTAACTTCAGAAATGTTATCAATCTATCCCCAGACACCTCAATCCCGCACGGGGTGGCCACAAACGAATCACCTCCATGTTGCTCTGTCCCCCGCCATTTCATTATCCCGCTCCCAACTTACACCCCCCTCTCTCATATACCTCTCGACTCCATCCCTCCATCTCACCGTCAGCCTCCCCCTTCCTCTCGCCCCCTCCACCTCACTCACATGCACCCCTTTCGTCAGTCTTTCGCTCTCCATCCTCTCCACATGCCTAAACCACCTTAATGTGTTTCTCCTAACACTTCCTATCACGTCCACAACCACACCACAACGCTCCTTCACTTCCTCATTTGTTTGTCTGTCTCTCCATGTGACTCCACATGCACCTCTCAAATAACTCATTTCCACTGCTCTCACTCTTGACTTCTGTCCTTTCAACAGGATCCAAGCTTCACTTCCATATGTTAGAGTTCCCTGCTGCACCCTTTCGAGCACTTCACCCTCCAGACTTCCATCCTTACTCATTACACTACCCAATTACTTAAATGCACTCACATTCTCCGTATCCTTCCCATCCAATCTCACTGTACATTCACTGGCTTCACTTCTCTCGAAGACCATCACTTTACTCTTCCCTACATTCACCTTTAGATTCCGTTTCTTAGACACTCTCCCAAACTCATCTACCAAGCCTTGCAGCTCCCCTTCGTCTTCGCTCAACAACACAGTATGATCTGCAAACAACAGTACAGGGAGTTTCCAAACACTGCCCTCTCTCACTAGGGCCGCTTCAACATCCACTGCCCGACCTTGTATCTCTTTTATAACCCCATCCATGTACAGATTGAACAACCATGGAGACATGACACATCCTTGTTTCAATCCAACCTTCAAATGGAACGATTCACTCAGTTTGCCATCCACATGCACTGCAGCCTTAGCATCATCATACATACTCTTCACTGCCTTCAACAACTTTCCATCCACTTCATTCTTAATACCTTCCACAATCCTTGTCTATCCACCCTGTCATATGCTTTCTCCAGATCCATGAAGGCTGCATACAACTTCTTGCCCTTCTCTAGAAACTTTTCCACTAAGGATTTAAGGATGAATATCTGGTCTACACAACCTCTTCCCTTCCTAAAACCTCCTTGTTCTTCTCCAACTAATTCCTCTGTTATTTCCCTAACTTTGTCAATAAGTATCCTACCATATACTTTTCCTATTACACTGAGAAGGCAAATGCCACTATGATTAGCACTCACTGCTTTTTCCCCTTTTCCTTTGTACAGAGGAATAATTATACCTGACTTCCATTCCTCCGGGATTCTACCCTCCTCCCAAGCCAATCTGCACACCTTCCACATCCATTCTATTACTGTCTCTCCCCCATGCTTCAGCATTTCACCACACACTCCATCAATTCCTGGTGCTTTCCCCATTTTAACTTTCTTCATTGCTTCCACCACTTCCATCCTACTGATTTCTTCCTCTCTTCTCACAACCCTCCTTCTCCCCGCCATTCCCCAGCCACTTATACTTGCATTACTTTCATTCTCTATGTTCAACAGTTCATTAAAGTGTTCTCTCCATCACTTTACTTTTTCTCCCTTCTCCACTTGTAATCTATCATTTTTATCTTTCACACCCCCACTGACTTTGTTGGCACACTGTCTAGAAATGTTACTATTATGAAATATTCAGACGACACTGCTATAGGCCGGGAAATAAGAAATGGTGATGACAGTGACTATCTCAGCCAGATGAATCAGTTTGTTTGATGGTGTGAAAGCAGTTTTTTAAATCTTAATGTTTCAAAAACTAAGGAGATGCTCATTGACTTTAGGAAAAATCAGATCCCCCCAGCACAACTTGTAATAAAATCTCAAACTGTAAATAGAGTGGATGAGTGTAAATATCTAGGAATCATGATTGACAGCAAATTATCAGGAGGTAGTAACACAAAAGTAGTCTACAACAAGTGTAATGAGCAGGTGCATCACCTTCGCATCCTAAACAGTATTAAGGTAGACAAAACAATAATCTCATTACTCTACAAATCAATTGTTGAATCCATTTTAACTTTTTCAATAACCACTTTTTTTTTTTGTTTTTTCCGACTCTGGGCATAGGCTTCACAGCCTGCTATCAAGGCCCAGCAGTCCTCCAACATACCAACACCTCTACATGTCACCACTTTGGCGCTAACACTCACCATCCATATTGAATATATGCTAGGGCTGTCTCATACAGGACTGGTGTATTGGTATTAGCGGGGGTATTTTTACGACATGTCGGCTTGTCTTCTGGTAGATCAGTAAAGCCTAATTTAATGAAAATCAAATCGTTAAACTGTTCCCTGCCACAGTGCGAATTTGAATCTGGATCCATCGGAACTGCAGCCCACCTCTCTGCCGATCGAGCCACCGCCACATAGTTCAGTACTCTCTCATATAAAGATAAAAATAAGCTCAACAAAATAGTAAAACAGGCAAAAAGGCTAAAAGCAGATGTGACACCACTGGATGAGTTACACAAACTCAGTGTCATAAAACAAGCTAGGAAAATTATGGTGGGCGAGACTCACCCGCTCTATGAATACTATGTAGTAATCCCTTTACTATTCGGACGCCCAGTATTCGGATGCATCACTATTCGGGCATCGTGGGCTGTCCGACCCCCAAAATGCCCAAAAATTAAAAAAAAAAAAAAATCCGATTTTTTGGGACTGCGTTCTGCATGCGCTGATAGGCTGTGTTTTCGCGCGTTGCACCTGTCTGTCTCTCTCATCTCATGCTCCGCTCCTGGCTCGTAAACACGCTCTGAAAATGGCGGCTGAAGTGATTGGTTTTGTGGTGATACCCTACCTCCTGCAGGGCTTGATGCTGCTCTTCACCTTCATCATGTGTGTGATAATGGCCCAGCCACCTGAGTAGAGGAAGAAAGTGGTTCTGACTCTGGAGAAGAAGAGGGAGTTGTATTGGGGAAGGTGAACACCGGGTGCCCGACATCACGAATCCTCCGTGAATTCAACCTCCTAGGACTCGTCACTAAACCACACGGGAATTTACTGTTATGTACAGTGCAGTGAAGTGATGTGATGCAAGGTATGCGAAAGAAAACGTTTGTGGAAAGTGCTTGTGAGAAGTGCTGGTGAGTGTAAAGTGCACCGGAAGTGCTAGGGTGTGTCAGGTGCAAGGTCTTACTGTCAGAGTCTGAGATGATTGAGCGGGTTATACATCAGGATGGCGGCAACATTCTGGTAAGTACCCTAACTTCATCAAAATTCCTTGTTTTGTTCTTTCCATATCATTAATCTCATGCATAAACTGTGTGCAAGATGATTTCCATAATGATTTTCATGTCTAACCTGTTTTCATCATTCTGTAAATGGGTTAAAAAATTACCCTAAATGTTAATCATAATTTCCTGCTTTCAATTTAATTTTTTCATGCATGATTTTCAAGTGCACCAGCTATGAAAAAGGTGAATGCCTTTGATTTGTGTGCAAGATGATTACCATAAAGATTTTCATGTCTAACCTGTTTTCATTATGCTGTAAATGGGTAAAAAAATTACCCTAAATGTTAATCATAATTTCCTGCTTTCAATTTAATTTTTTCATGCATGGTTTTTAAGTGCACCAGCTATGAAAAAGGTGAATGCCTTTGATTTGTGTGCAAGATGATTACCATAAAGATTTTCATATCTAACCTGTTTTCATCATGCTGTAAATGTGTAAAAAAATAACCCTAAATGGTAATCATAATTTCCTGCTTTCAATTTAATTTTTTCATGCTTGGTTTTTAAGTGCACCAGCTTTGAAAAGGTGAATGCCATTGATTTGTGTGAATGATGATTACCATAAAGATGTTCATGTGTAACCTGTTTTCAGCATGCTGTAAATGGGTTAAAAAATTACCCTAAATGTTAATCATAATTTCCTGCTTTCAATTTAATTTTTTCATGCATGGTTTTTAAGTGCTCCAGCTATGAAAAAGGTGAATGCCTGTGAATTTCATGTCCGGTCATAACCTAACCTAACCTAACCTAACCTAACCTAACCATTTTCTTGGTGACAATTTACATCATTTACTGTATTTGATGCTTTGTATCCAATAATTTAGTGCATAAAATGTGAGAAAAGGTGATTTCCATGTCCGATACTTACTTATACTATGGTGGCAAGTTCTGACCACCTATGCCTTACTCACCTCTAAATCATCATTTTTTGGTTAAAATTCAATTAATTCATGCTTTGTGTGCATTATTTATGTGAAAAGGGACCTAAATAAGTGCTATACATGTCTGGTAGGGAGGTAGGAAGGTAGTTTTCTGATTTAGGTTAGGTTAGGTTAGGGTCATGAATGACCAGTGCTGGAGCTTCATGGCCAATATTCGGACAATACCAATGTCCGGACATGCCTTTGGCTCTATTACGTCGGATAGTGGAGGGATTACTGTATTTGAGATTAGGCAGAAGACTAAATGTACACTCACTCTCCCTAATTTAGACCCACCCCGAGCCAAGCCCAGAGCTGAGGGAGGCAGTAGCCACGACTCTTAAACGAACACGTTTATTTATTAAGAGAAATAATATATTCAGGTCTTGCCTTTTT
>JAGKTI010027918.1:0-12046 GCA_018397915.1 Birgus latro | reverse complement strand
TGAGAAGGAGGAGTGGAGGGGAATAAATAGGAACGGAAGTGTATGCCGAGGGAATGAAGAAGACAGGATACGTAGGAAGAAGGGGGAAGGTGAGGGAAGGGAGGGGAAGAAGGGAGTAGAGGGGAAGGGAGGGGAGGAGGGAAGAAGGGAAGAGAGGGGAATGGTGGGGAGGAGGGAAGGAGGGGAGGCGTAGAGATGAGGAAAGGGGGAACAGAGTCAGTTGAAAGGGGAAAGAAGACAGTAAGGGTGAAATAAAAGCAGAGTAAATGGAAAAGGAAAGTGAAAAGGAGAAAAGACAACAAAGGAAAATCAAAGAGAAAGCGTGAAAGGTGAGAAGGAAAGGCAGGAGGAAAAGCCTGAGAGGAAGGAAGAGACAACTAAGGAAATAAGACAAAGAAAAGGGAGAAGAGAAAGTAGACAGGAGAGAAAGAATAATGAGATGAGAAGGGATGAGGAAAAGCAGGAAAGATAAAACACCTGAAATAAAAAAGAGAGAAAAAAAAGACAGTAAGGAGAGTTGGAAAGAGACAGGGAGCTCAAGAGAGAAAGATGAGACGACGTGTAAGTGACAGAGAGGAGGACGGAAAGAGACAGCACATAGCGTGAGACAGAGACAGGACACAGAACGCAGGAGAGACACTTAAGAAGGCGTGTGGGAGAGACGGGGAAGATGGGGGAATAACAGACAGTAGTTAAAGTGGAACAGACAGGAGCTGAGAGAGAGAGAGAACTGACGAGGGATATGACAGCAGATTAAAAAAAAAAAAAACAGACAGCAGGAAGCGTGGGAGACAGAGGGGGTGCGGGTGGGAGAGTGGGCGAGACAGGAGACGGGGCGGGGTGGGGTGGGGTGGGGTGGGGTGGGGTGGGGTGGGGTGGGGTGGGGCGGGGTGGGGCGGGGCGGAGTGTTCGGGGGCCCAATGGTCATGTTAGTACCGCGACAGTTGTGACCGCTGTGTTTTGAGCGACCATTAATCTCGCGCTATCGGGAGGAATCGCAGACGGCCCCTCCTTCCTACCTACCGTACCTACCTACCTACGCAACTACCTATCTACTTACCTACTTATTTTCTTATCTACCTGCCTACTTACATAAATACCTCACTGTCTACCTACCTACCTATTTAAACACCTTCCTACCTACCTACCTACTTACCTGTTTCTGCAATTACCTGACTTCCTGCATGCCTACCTATCCACCTACTTACACAACTACTTCCCCATCTACTTACTTAACTACCTATCTACGTAGCTTCACGACTACCTTGATGCTTAG
Organism: Birgus latro; assembly: GCA_018397915.1. Classification (NCBI taxonomy): domain Eukaryota; kingdom Metazoa; phylum Arthropoda; class Malacostraca; order Decapoda; family Coenobitidae; genus Birgus; species Birgus latro. The sequence goes on along the minus strand of JAGKTI010027918.1, from coordinate 10,770 downwards.
ACAGTTCCTACCCACCTACGCAACCATACGTCTACAGTATTTAAATATGCAACTACCCACCTACTTACCTACCTACACAGCTACCCACTTACATGAGCTAATATCTACTTACCCACCTACGCACCTACCGATCTGTCAGGTATGTGGACTGAATCTACTTTCGGACATAAGCCGTTTTTTTATTTTTTTATTCCTTTTTTTCGTTTTTTTTTTGGGGGGTAACCTTTGCTTCGAATTCTGCTTTTGAAATAACTGATATTCGCTCTACCTCTGCTTCCAGGCCCAGATTTCCTTGCAATGATAATGATAATGATGATAATAATAATAATAAAAATAATAATAATCATCATCATCATCATCATAATAATAATAATGATAAAAATAATAATAACAGTAAGAGTAATAATAATAATGAAAATAATAAAACTGATAACAAATAAATAAACAACAATAAAAACTGCAACAACAACAGCAACAGTAATAATAATAATTATCATTATTGTTATTATAATAAAAGGAAACTACAAGAAAGGTTTCCTCACCCGCCAATCCCTCCAGCCGAAGTCGGTGGGAAAAAATGAGAAATACCATCACGCAATATGGAAAAAAAAAAAGGCAGGGAAATTTCATGAGAATGGGGGAATGAGTTACAATATTCCACTCCAATCTGTAAGGTACAAAAAAGTGCATGAGGATACTGTACTGCTTTTGTATCCTCAGAAACCTATGGCAGAAAATGAAAAATAAGCTCTGTAGTAAGTTAATGTATTATGCAGCCGTGAGCGCATATATATTCCCAGCTGCCTACCTACTCCCATACCAATCGTCTAGTCTACTTTCTCCCTGTCCACAAACTTACTCATCTACGCAGCTATACTCTTTCCACTTGAACTTGGCCTAAATTTCCCTCTTTCCCTCTTGACAACTAGTTTATATCAAGAGAGTAACACTTGACCATGATGCTAGTCACGAACAAGTGCAATGGAGAGGCTCTGCAGACGTAGCATTGTCTTATTCTGTCACTAACCTACATGAAATAAGCTGCAAAAGGACGCGTTAATTTGAGCTAAGTTAAGGTGAAGAGAGTGTACTTTCCTAGCACGTAAAATCATGAGTAAAAGTTCACGAAAACGTTCCCCACTAACACTGTACCCTGCCACCCAAATACATTTTTTTACTAACCTCTCAAACATCAAAAAAATAGCCTTCCTTTTCATAATGCTTTGCTGTGTACTTCATAATGCTTTCACAGACAAAAAAAGTCATGTAACGCCTTCCACCACCACCGCCAGCTGCGAAAGATGAAGGAAATTGTTATCGCGACTGAATACACTTTCCTACAGATCCATTTTTTCTCATTGTTTTCATTATCTGCTTCGTCTGCCAAAGCCTATCGACCTCCTTAATTTCTCACTAACCTACCTACCTACCTTCCTAATTACCCAGACACCTGCTTATCTTCATGGTTATATTAAGAACTTACCTGACTTTTTTAATAATCTACATATCTTTACCTGCTGAACCAAGCCACCCTACCTGTCTATATAGATCTGCCCGCCTACCAGCTCATAGTTTAGTCTTCTACTTCAAAAATCTACCCATCTACCTACGACACACACACACACACACACACACACACACACACACACACACACACACAAACCACCGCCCTCACCAACCACCATCATCACCCTCACCCTCACCACCACCTCATCTCCAATACCTTTCTCCCCAAATGAACTCTTTTTATCAATTAATTCCAATCAGCCTAAGCCTCCCCAATCACATTCCTTTGCATCTTACGAGCCAAACAGCTTACGAAAGATCCAATTAAGATTTGAGCCATTCTCAGGGTGCATGATTCTTGGCTGACCTCCTGCCGGGAAATCAGGTCAGGTGTTGAGAGGAATATGAGGTCAGCTTGATCGTTTCTGGTATGCTTTGATAATATTTGTTGGGGTAGAATACTTGAATATAATTTCTGTGGTTTAGAGAGAAATAGACTTTTAGAGAGCTAGCAAGACTGACAGATAGATAGATAGACAGCTGGACAGACAGAAACATACATACATACAAATATAAAGATACAGGTGGACATAGGTAGAAAGCAGGTGGACAGATAAGTGAAAACAAATTATTATTGCATTTTCTAACTAATTAATTTCATGACAGAGTACATTAACATTCATGGCACTGGGCTGGTGGAGAAAGACGCCTTCATGAGGTGGCATTGATGTAACCAGGTGGATCAATTGCCAGGTTATGTGGACGTCCCTCACTTACTTCCTTGTCCACTGAAGGAAGGATGATGGGCTGCAGGAGAGGGGCAAGTCAAGCCTGCAGTCCACCGGGTTCATGTTACAGATGAGACTGGAGCCACGAGAATAACAATAATAAGAATAACAACACAATACAACAAAGCAACAACAACAGCCAACGAGAATACCACCCCAAGAGTCTGAGGGGAATGAACTTACTTACAAACTGTAGTAGATATGTAAGTGAGTAAGCAAGTAAGCAAGGATGTTAATAAGTCAGTCAGTCAGTGAGTCAGTCAGTATGTAAGTAAGTAGGTAAGTAATAATGCAAGTAAAGTCAGTAAAGTAGATTAGGTGACAAAGACAACAGCTTAAATTTCAGGCTTCTTTACTGCATTGCCCTTTACTGAAACTTACACACCAGTCACCACCTCAAAAGAAGATGAGAAGGCACACGAAAACAAAGGACATTTTAATTTCAGCCGACTTCTGCTTACTGCCTGCTCACTATCCCTTTCTGCTTCCTACTTAGTGTCCTGATATAAGTAGTAAGGAGGGGGTATAACCGAACGTGACGCTGCATGAGAGAATATAAGCAGGTGAAGGACTATGGAGAAGTATAACGTGAGGTATATTGCGTGGATGAATGAAAGAAAGTGAATGGGAAAATGAGAGAGTGAATGAAAATGAGGAAGAATATGAGGGAAGATGAATGAATGAATAGATGAGGAAGGGTGAGCGAGAGAGAATGAAAGTGGATGAGAAAATTAGGTGAATGAATAGGTGGGGGAGAGTGAGTGAGTGTGAAAATGAGGGAGAGTGAATGAGTGGGTGATGAAGAGTGAGTGACAGAGGGACAGAATGTGGTGACTGAGGGGTTAGAGAGGTCTGCTGTTTGAAAGGACGAGAGACCAATCCCAGGTTGAGCACGGAATAAGTGAATATAGTTAACACAGACTTCTAAATACCATCACGTCAAAGCACACACACACACACACACACACACACACACACACACACACTCCTGGTTGAATAAAAAGGCCCAAGCACGTATTTAATATGAATGATGGGTCCCAGTGTCGTAGTAGTGACATGTGAAGTTGTGTGGGCGCCAGGGACCAAACTAAATTCTATGCCCAGAGTCGGACACATAAAAAAAATTAATAAAAGGGCGAGGAAGAATGACTAAAATGGTGCAGCAGGGTAAATGAGTCGATGAAGGATGGTGACACTGAATGACAGGTGAATTGGATGAGGGGAGAGTGAAAGGGAATGACAGGTGATGCTGTTTTAATCTCTTCACAACGAGAGGTCTTCCTGAGGCCTTCCTAAATCTCACCCACTCTCTATCCCCTCCTTTTTTTTTTTCTATGTTCTCACCCCCACAGATCTCTCCAACCTACTCCCCAGCTTAACTTTCTCTCCCCTAACCCCCGCAGCCACCCCCACAATCTCATCCACAAAACTCCCAAACCCATTCCCCACCACAACCCTCTCCTCTATCCCCACAACCTCACCCCCACCCCACAAACACTTCCACAGACCTCCCCAGCTCACTCCCCACCACATCCTCACCCACCCGCACCCCACCAACACCGAGAGGGACAGGGGGCGCCGGAATCATCGCCTGCATCTCCCGGGGTCGTCACTATCGGCTCGTCGTGTGATTCGGCTCCGCTCCTGGGTATCCGATTATGGACGCGAGAATCGGCCACTTCATCAATCAAAGTCGGGCCGTCAGCGGATTATATAAACTGCCCACGTATCGTTCGGATCTTGAAGTGGGGGCCCTCCTAAACCACAATTAATGACAAGGGTGGATGGAGGTGGCCAGTCGATTCATTCTGGCCAAGTTCAATCTCACCGTGATGCATTTCTCTGTGTATCATATTTCCCCAAGAACTACACTCCGTTCACTTTAACTTTGTCTAAAATTACCATCCCCTCAAAGTCAGTCAAATTTGGCATAGTTCTAGCTGTGATTTATTTTTCTATTTTAATTTTCTACTTTAAATAATAATGCCTCTTTCCGTTTTCTGACTGCTAAAGAACACGGGATCAAAATAGCATGGTAATGTATGCAGAAAAAAAAAACTTGAATTTGGTATCTGCTTACTAAAAAAAAAAAAAAGTTGGCTAACGTCTCTTTCCTTTTTTGACTGCTAAAGAACATGGGGTCAAAATAACTTAGTAATGGACAAGGTAAAAAAAGAAATGTTAACTCTCTGCTTCAGTTCTGTATCTGCTTTCTCTAATATTTATCTCTTTGCCCTGCTTTCGACTGCTAAAAGGCCACGGGATCAAAATGACTCAATAATGGATTAGAAAAAAATAAAAAGCCAACACCCTTCTCTAATTTTCAAGCCAAAAATAGACCCAAAAATACAACCTCGAGTAATGCACAAAAAGAAGCAAAAAAACAAAAAATCCTGCAACTGACAAGGCTCCCTAGGAAAGAGGGAAAAAAATCAATCTCATTAACCATTTGCACGAACGCGAGGAGGTGAGGAAATGTAAACGAAAAAAAAATCTACCTTTCTTCACATCTATCATGGAGTCAAAGAACTAAATATTTCCACTAACGCTAAGAACTGCAAGATCGCTTTAAAGTGAGAGAAGGAGGTCCTATTATTCTCGATAAATATAAATGAAACCAAAACACGATTTGGGGTGTACTCGTCCCTTAACCAAAAAACATGGGGAAAAAACACAACGTAGAGAAATGAAAAGAACGCTAAGATGTGAGGAGAAAAAAAAAATCACAAGGAAAAAGAGTCTTATAATTCTCGATATCTATAATGAAGTCAAAACACAATTCAACTGGAGGTGTTGCGATCGACCCAAACCCGATTGTGTCTCGTTACGGCGACTCGACCTCTCGTGACCTACCACTCGACGCTCCTATCTGATTATCGCTTAATGATTAGCCGCTTGGTCCATCAGATTAGACCAGGAGGGCGTGGAGGAGAAGAGTGAGACCTTATGGAGAGAGAGAGAGAGAGAGAGAGAGAGAGAGAGAGAGAGAGAGGCCATTCCAACATAGACTCCTGCTCTCTGAAAATATGGATAAACACTAACGTCTTACCTGTATCATACGCAGGTAGACAAGGTGGCAGTACTGGAGGGATGGTGACGAGTGGTGAGGCAAGGCTGGGGGAGTACGCCCTGTGAAGATTGGCATATGTAAGTCGGGTTACATTGGGAGGGTGAAGGTCTGACTCAAAATTTTCGACTAGAACTTGACAAGAATAAGCACGATCAACTCTCACTTAACTCTATCACAGAATCCAGAAATAATGAAGTTGGTATTTGTATTTTCATGTTAGATATATACGATGCCTATTAAAAAAAGCGAGAAGAATAATGTCAAGGAATTATTACGCTTTCGAGCCATTTATTGCGTTCACATCTTATTTTAGTTTAACCTTACAACTTTCAAACGATTATAAGCAACTCGGGAAAGGCCTCTCATGGTGATATTAGAATGTCATATTATTTCCTAGTCTGTATGGTTATCGTGTCCACATTTAATGGTAATCGATTCATCACCCTGGAATACTCACGAGCAATATTGATCACGTAGGATATTACTGGACCCCTCTTGAGCAATACTTCTCATTTTATTTTTTTTCATCGACTGTACAGAAAATGGAAATAAATATCTTTCCAAAGCTTGGTGAAAATGCCTAAAACAAGAGGTGAACCGTCTGAACCACGCATTCGGCCACTTGAGACTTTGGTTTATGCATCGTTAATCTTCAGTAAGTCTTAGAAAAAGGCAAGGAAGGTAAGTTGATTCCCCGACTGCGCATTTCCCTCTTCAATTTAAAGGTCACTTACTTCTCTCCACGAAAATCCTTCTTCTTCCCTTTAATATCCCTCCACTTCCATCCTCTCTCTATCAAAATTCTCCTTCCTCCCTTCAATATCTGTCCATCTCCATCCTCTATTAAAATTCTCCTTCCTCTCTTTAATGTCCGTCCATTTCCATCCTCTCTTCACGCACATTCCCTTCCCTCCTTCCAATCTACGTTCATTTCCCCTCCCCTCTCTCCAATCTACGTACATTTCCCCCCGCTCAGAGAAGAAGACGTCAGGGAACACGAGAGAATTATTTCCTGTTCCTAGTTAGCGGTGGGCTGAGTGATGCCTTCCCACAACAGGCCATCCTCAATACCTGACATTAGCCTTTAGCCACGGACGCTACGGGCAGGACCGGCCACCCTGTTTTTGCCTTCCCCAGCTACCACTCCCTTGGGTTCTTCCTGCTTCTCCTCCTCCTCCAGCTCCTTTCTGTTGCTGCCCTCCTACTCCTCCAGCTCCTTTTCCGTTTCTCCTCCTCCTCCTCTCTCTTTAGCTGCCCTCCTATTCCTCCTCTTATTCCTTCCTGCTCCTACTTGTTCTCCTCCTCTTTCTCTCGTTACCCTTCGACTCTCCCTTCTTCTACTAAGCTATATTTCTGCTCCTCACGTTCCCACATCCCCATTTAACTCTCACTTTATGACTTTTCTTGGGCTTTAAACTACGAGTAAAGTCTCCCCTGCCATTTTCCTGTTTTTTTTTTTCACTTTTCTGTCTTACTCCTTCTTGTTTCTACTTCTCATTTAACTTTTTTTTTCCTGTTTCCATTTGGCTATTTTTTCTGTTTCTCATATTCTTCCTTTTACTCCCATTTTCCATTCCTTCACTACAGATTTTCCTTCATTACACTTCTGCTTTTGCCATCATCCTTTACCATTCTCTTGCTACTTTCTGTTCCTGTCCCTTGTCTTTCTCCTGTTACCTTTCTCTTCCTTCTGCTCTTACTAGGTTACCTTCTCATACCCTTCCTTTTCCTCCTATTTCCAACTTCTTCCTAGATATCTTGTTAAAATCTTTTCTGCCACACTCCTGTTGGTGTTTTTGCCCAGCTATCACTTTACCCATCAACCGCATCCCATTATAATCAATTTCAACCCCTTCTGCCCCTCCTCCTCCTGCCCCTCCCCCTCCTCCTATCTCAAATCCTCCTTATTCCATTATAATCAGTTTCAACCCCTTCTGCCCCTCCTTCCCTTCGTCCTCCTCCTCCTCCTCCTCCTTCTCCTCCTCGTCTCACCCAAACTCCTCCTTTCCATCATCTTCTCGCCTTAGCCAAGTTACTCCTCTTCCTCCTATGTTCCCTCTTCTCAGTCAGTCCCTCTACATCACGTCACCGTCAACTTCTCCTTCTCCTGTCCCTTCTCCTTCACCTCTCTCCTCACCCCATCATCACATCTCCTTCCCCTCTTCTCCTCCTTGTGTCTTTCCCCTCATCTCAGCGTCACCCCTCTTCCTCCCAAGCTTTCTCCCCTCTTCTGCACTCCATTAGCAAAAATTTCTCCCTCCCCTTTCCCTTCCCCTCTTCCACCTCTCCCCTTATCCCATAATCACCTCTCTTTCCCCTCTCCTCATCCCATAATCACCTCTGTTTCCCCTCTCCTCATCCCATAATCACCTCTCTTTCCCCTCTCTTCCTCCCCTCCTCGCCACAACCGCTCTTCTTGCTTTTCAGTTTGTTCCCTTTATCTTCAATCACACATCATCATGAACTTTTTATTTTCCTGTTCCTTTCCCTCTTCACTTTCTCCAACCACACCCTTTTCTGTCTTCCCTCTTCTTCCGTCTCTCTCTTCCATCTACATCTCTTCTACCGAACCCCATCATCATCACCATTATCATCAGCAGCATCATCGTCACCATATTCATCATGTTTTCCCCTTCTGCTGCTTCCTCTTCCTCCTCCTCCTCTCCTCCTCCTCTTCATTATCATCATCATCATATTCATCACATTTTCCCCTCCTGCTGCTTACCCTCCTCTACCCTTCTCCTCACTTTATCACCCCTCCCAAAACTCCCCCCTCACTTTTCGCCTATCCTCTCCAGCACTACTCTTCCTCCCATTACACACCACCCCATCACAACCAACTCCTCCCTTTCCTACCCCTTCTTCTCTCACTTTATCACCTCTCCCCCTCCCTCCCTCCCTCCCTTCCTCTCGCTTCTATGCTATCCCACTCCATTGGCCTCATCCTCACCCCTCTCCCCCGGCTAATCACCCAATCACCATAATCTCTCCGCCTTTCCTTCACCCTTCTCCTCTGTTTTCTGTTGCTCCTCTTCCTACTTCTTCTCATCCATTCCTCATCTTCCCCTCTCCTTCACCTCCCTCTCCCCTTCATTATCCAATCCTCTTCATTCCTATCCCCTCTTCCCCCTCATCCCCACTTCCTACTAATTCTTTCCAGCCATCATCACTCTCCTCCATCCCCCTCATTTCCAACCTTACAGCCCCCTTTCCAACTCCTTCCCCTCCTCCCTTCCATCCTTTCTTCCCCCTTCCAGCCTCTTCCTCCTCCCCCTTTCAACCTTTCCCCCGCCTTCTTTCCACCCCCTCGCCTCTCCCCACCTCCTTTATTTTAGCTTGTTCTTTTTCTCCACCGTTTTACTTCCTCCATCCAAAACCCTCTTCATTTCCCCCCCTCCTCCCCCCTCCCCCCTCCCTCAGTCCATGTTCATCGTTCCCTCCACTCCATCTGTCTCTTTCCTCCCCTCTTCCTCCCCAGTCCCCCCTCCCAACTCCTCCCTTTTCCCTTCACTAGCTCCAATCCATCCCCTCATAACTCGTCCCTCTCTTACCTCAGTCCCTTCGTTTTCCTTATCCATTTTCTCCTTTCCCTCTTCCCCTCCTTCCCCTATCCTTCTTCCCCAAATCATCATTATCATCATCATCATCAACAATTATCCCTCCCTAACAATAATCTCTCTCTCTCTCCCCCTTCCTCCACCTCTTTCACCCTAGTTCCACCTCCTCCTCAACCTCTTTGCTCCCCTATTCCCTTCCCTTGTCCTCCCTCTCCAATGTCCCTCTCCACACTGTCACCATCAAGCCCCTCAAGTTCCTCCATCATCTCCTCCTCCACCTCCCTCTTCCCTTCTCCTCTCTTTCCCTCCTTTCTCCAATCCACATCATCATCATCGTCCCACCTTCCTCCTCCACCATCTCCAGCTTCTCTTTCTCTCTTTCCCTCCCAGTCCACGTCATCATCAGCATCATCATCATCGTCCAGTACCCCTCCTTCCCATCTTCCATCTCTATCATCTCCAGCTTCTCCTCCTCCTCTACCTCTCCTCCCTCCCTCCCTCCCTCAGCTCTACCCAGTCACTAGCGTCGCCACGGTGTGTTTTCAAGGCATCCTGATAAGACCTCGGCCACGGGATAATTGAAAGGCCCAGAGGAGTCCTGTTTACATAGACCAGACAGACCCAACCATCCACGACTCTGCCACTCACTCACAGGTCTTCTCTTCGGTCTATCGTTCTTTTTTTTTCTTGTATCTATCGAGCGCTCTTCGTCTATCGGATGCTCAGTTTGGTCTACGTGATCCTCTGAGTATAATGCCGCGGTTTTTGGTCTGTTATATATCTGTCTGAAGCTGTTTGGCATACCTTTCTTTCATTAGCATGTTTATTGTGCTCTTTATTGGCGATGTGATTAAGTGTATGAGGGAGGGGGGTTTGGAGTGGTGGGGGGAATGACAGCGCGTTTCTTCTAACCCGCCAAAGATCCCTTACCCCTCCTAGTTTAGCTGTTGGCCAGGTGTAGTCAGACTGGAGGGGCGATTTGACAGGTGACCAAAGATATGCGTTATTTCTTCGCTAACTTGGATTCTCGTTTATTTTATGGAGATCAGAATTTTATATTAAATTTGTGAGACTACTCCAGTTCTGTCGGGGAAAAAAACACAGCGACTATAGTTTATGCACTTTAACTTGGCTCAAACCTTCGTCCTTTTGCAGCTTATTTGAGGGATCAGAATGGCGGAAAAAGGCAATGATACGGCTCTACACCCTTCCCACAGCACTTCCTCGTGACTAGCGCCATAATCTAGTATGTTAATCTCTTGTTACAACTCAGCATTCATGATGGACAGATGTTAATTTTAGGCCAAGTTAAGATGAGCAGAGTATAGGAGTGGTGGTAACAGAATCTTAGGGGTGGTTTAGTCACTGCCACCATAGATAAACTCTGGGATTAGAAGTATGCATTTGAGAGAGAGAGAGAGAGAGAGAGAGAGAGAGAGGAGAACGATTACTGAATGGTCAATTGAGTAGATACATAAGGATATAGATACAAACAGACGAAGATAAATAAGAAGATAGATAGACAGATAGATAAATAAACAAGAAGAGGCAAGTAGATAAACAGACGGACAGACAGACTAACAGACACTCCTTCAAATACCAACGCAATTAGTTCTTCGTAATTAAGTGCATGTTGATAAGAAAGCACCTCATTTGCATTCATTATTTTTATTAATATATTTGTTGTCAGATTTTGATACGTAAATGCAGCTCAACCCTGTCCAATTTACCCTAATCAACCCAACTCCACCCCAATCTGACCTAATCACAACCAGTCATCAGCATCCACGGAGAAGTCAAATATATTCTCTCTCTCTCTCTCTCTCTCTCTCTCTCTCTCTCTCTCTCT
>JAGKTI010027917.1:0-13114 GCA_018397915.1 Birgus latro | reverse complement strand
GTGTAATTAATTACCCTCTCCCTTCATACCAATTAGTATACAGTAACACTTATTGTAACTAGAGTCCAAGACAAATTGTTTGTGCTTTTCCAAAACTTCAACATCAGTACATGATGTGAATAATATATACTACTATGCGTATGAACCAAGTACTCTCACACTATCGCTGTTTCTCAGTATGAAAATTGTGATTCGGTATCTGAGGCAAAGTACCAGCAGTGAATATCAGGCTGGTGAGAGTATGAACATTGACTTGGTTTACTTACAGTAGCAGTCTATAAAAAGGTCCGAAACAGTAGCACCAAAAAAATAAATAAAGCATGTAGCAGGTATTAAAACGGGAACAGAAAAAGGAATATCTTTTTACATGACCCTAAGTATCATATTAATTTTACAGTCTTGGCGAAAAGTTTCTCTACTATTCTTCTGTACTTACTTTTTCTTCACTACGTACGTCACTTTCCTGCTTGACACATCATTTTGAAAGGAATTACCTATTGTTAGAGCAACATATCAAACTCCTCTCGGATTAGAAGTATTAGTCAGTAGAGGAAAGCTGCGAGTGGAAAGAGATGAAACAGTAATTGAACCTTTTTCTCTGCCTTTACTACTTGGGAAAGAAAAAAAAAATATTCACCCCCATTACCCTAGTCAACAATCTTGTCTTTACTTCTAGAACGTCACTAGTACCGATCTAGGTAACAGAAGCAGGACGAAGGTATAAATTCCCGCTTGAGCGCTATGTTAAACGGAGGCAACGGGTCGACATATAATACATAAGTCCGTATACAATAAACAAAAGTAAAGGAAATTAGTAATCGATATAGTTACTCCAATGACATCTCGAAATATTTATCAACATTATGCTATAACAATTTTGCATTTATATTCCTAAATGATATAGGACTGATGACAGTCTTATCAAACCAGATCTCAAGTTATTTCTCACCCCTCCAGCTATTTTTTTTTTTTAAATATAAGGAAAAGGGAACCAAAGACCAGGAGCCCGCAAACCGTTCCTGCCAAAAAATAACAAAATCTCATCTAATTTCAGTATTCGTACCAACCTTGTTTCATTAACCAAACCTTCCCCTTCCATCCATCTCATCCATCCATTTTGCCTCATTCGTCTCTCTCCCTCAGGCTCCCCTTTCACACCCCAACAGTTTTACTTCCGCTTCAGGTGACTCTACACTGAGCGATAGGCCTCATGGTCTTCTGTGACCCGGGAAACAATTTACAACGCTGGGTGACAACCATATAATCAAACAACGGGTTGATGTGGAACCTGCTATGGTGCCACTGTTAACTAAATAGGGAGACGCAAATGTGCCGTCCATCCGACAACAAAACCTCCATACTCTTCCCCGTAGCTTGCCTTGGCGAGGGGCTGTCTGCCGCAAGAGAAAATCGGTTCTCTGCACGGGATGGCTCTAGAGGCGTGTGCATGCCTGTGGTTGATGGGTTTACCCGGCCAGACAAACGGCTGCTACTCAGCAACTCTTCTCCCCTGCCCACTCCACAAGATGTTATTCATTAGCATCACCAGCACCACCACCACCATCACCACCATCATCATCATCATCATCATCGTCTTTCCCCTCGATACAAGGAAATTTGATGATCCATACACACCTTTTCACTCAGGAAACCACCAAGTTCTTAACACACCAGGCATTCTGAAATTTGCTGTACCATCTGTAATACTATCCTGTCGTACCCCATTCCTACAATACTCACATGTGTTAAGGCTATGTATGTTTTTATATATGCATGAAAATGTAAAGTGTGTGAGAGAGAGAGGGGGGGGCGGAGGAAGGGCAAGGTAAAGGAGTTCGGAGATGGAGCACACACGGAAAGAAAGAGGAGAGAGGAGGAAAGCGACCAGGGCGAACAAGGAAGAAGGAAAGGATACGTGAAAGAGACACGGAGTGATGGAAGGAGGGGAAGATTAAGGGCTGGTGGAGGGAGGGAGAGAAAGATCGAGGGAGGAAGACGCAGATGGAAGGAGGTGTGAGAGATGGAGGAAGGAAGGATAATAAATAAAGCAAGGAGGGGTTAGAGATGAAGGAAGAAGAGGTAAGAGATGGAGGAAGGAGGAGTAAGTGACGGAGGAAGTAGAGGTAAGATATGGAGCAAAGAGGGGTTGAGAAAAGAGTCGCAGTAGGCAAGGGGTGAGAAATTAAGTAGGAGAGGTGAACGATGGAGGGAAGAAGGGGTGAGGTGCCGTATGGAAAAGGAGGGGAGAGAAACAAAGGAGAGAGGGGATGCGATATGGAGGACAAAGGAGACAGGATAGAGGAAGGAGTGGAGATAGATGACAGAGGGGGAATGGAGGGACGGAGAGAGATGGAGGAGGGAAGAGAGATGAAGCAAAGTGTGGGTGAGAAATGGAAGGAAAGGGGGTCGAGGGATGGAGGAAAGAAGGATGTAAAAGCAACCGGGCTAAGGATGGACAAATAGGAGATAAAGGAATGATGAATCAAGAAGAGCTGAAAGACAGGACGCAAGAGAATATTTACAATAAGACAGTAGGCTAAAGAATACAGTAAAGAAGAGGATGGAATTGAAAAACCTGAGCCCAAGGACACCTTAGGGACCTTAAATGAATTTAGGAAAGCGGAAAACGAGAACTGATGTTGAGGAAAAAAGCGGAAACATAAAAACAAAGTGGTACTTTCTGTGATGGAAGAATGGCTTATATAATTAAGCAGAACAACAGACAAACTGGAGAGCACTGACGCCAAAACAAGAAAAAACATGCTTGTTTTTGCATGAGTGATATCACCCCAGGAAGTAGTAAAAAAATAAAAGCTCCAAAAAACGCAGGCGATAAGGCAAATATGGGACGAGGACAGCGAGTAAAAAAGTAAAATACGAGCTTTCCCCTCTACACAAAAGGTTTATTTCAAACATTTTTCCGGGTACCCTACATTTCTTTTTGTGTCACTGTAGCCTCAGTCATTCATCAACAAAAAATTATAGTGCCCGAGAAGGAAATAAAAAAAAAATCACTGAAGAAGTGAAATAAAAGAAACTGTAAAGAAGATGGATAACAAGAGGAGGAAAAGAAGGATAAGAAAGAGAAAAATAGGATGCTACTCCTTCACCGCAATTCCTTCTGTATATTGTTCTCACTGTCAATAAACGACTTGATTCAGCTTTGGGGACATGGAATAGTTGAGATTAGATTCAGAATTCATTAATGCCGTCAGTAAGAATGGTGCTTCGTAAGTTTTTAAAAATCACCGAGGTAGAAAGATTAAAAAAAAAAAAAAAAAAGCCCCGTTCTTAAAGAATTAAGTGAATTGGAAAAAAAATGTGTTGGAGAGAGATTTAAGAGGAACAGGAAAGAATACCAATGGACTTTTTAGAAAATAAGAGACTGCACTTGGGTTGGGAGGCACAGGAGGGAGTACTAGGTTGTAAGTGAGAGGCAGACAGACGCCTGAGGGAGTAAGACGATCAGGGACAGACAGGGCAATACGCTCCACTGCACTGGACGCCACACAACCTTCCCCCCGCCCCCTTCCCGGCACCCTGCCACTCTCGCAACTCCAATTCCCTGCCACACCCAACTCTTCTCCTGCCAGTCTCACTGTTACCTACATTCCTTGTTTCTCTTACTACAGTCCTTCTCCAAAAACACTCACCATGCTCCCCTCTCCCCTGCCACTCTCAACCCTCTCCCCTGCCACTCTCAACCCTCTCCCCTGCCACTCTTAACCCTCTCCCCTGCCACTCTCAACCCTCTCCCCTGCCACTCTCAACCCTCTCCCCTACCACTCTCAACCCTCTCCCCTGACACACTCAACCCTCTCCCCTGCCACTCTTAACCCTCTCCCCTGCCATTCACAACCCTCTCCTCTGCCACTCTCATCCTTCTACCCTGCCACTCACAACCCTCTCCCCTGCCACTCTCAACCCTCTCCTCTGCCACTTTCATCCCTCTACCCTGCCACTCTCACCCCTTTACTTTGCCATTCTCACTCTTGCTTTGCCACTCTCACCCTACCATTCTCCTTCCTACCCTAGCACTCACGGCTCAACCCACCATTCTCCGTCTCGTCCCAACACACACTCCACCACTCCCACCCAACCATCACCATTACCCTGCCATACCTCCACCCCACCACTCTCACCCCCCAGCTCCACCACTCTGACCCCATCAAAGCCCAACCGCTCTGATCCCTCCAAAACCCCACCACTCTCACTCCTCATGCCACCACTTTTACCCTTCAGCACACTACTCTCACGATACTAACATCCTGCCACTCTCACCCCACCACTTCCACTCCTCAACCTACCAGCCTCATCCTCTCACCCCACCACTCTATCCGTACCATTCACCCCACACCTCACACCCTCATCCTTCTTCATTTTCACTATTCTTGTCTTATTCTAGTAGTTTAGTCACTCTTGTAGGAGCTGCCCAGCAAAGACCAACTGGCCTACTGCAGTAATCTTCTTTGCTTATGTTCTCACTTCACTACACGCACCCCTCACCTCAAGACCGTCACCACAACCCCATCACTTACCCTACCACCCTCACCCCATCATTTCTCCTTTCACTCCACTACTCTCACCCCACCACCTTCACTCTTCACCCCTCCACTCTCACCCAATTTTCCTGGTCAGCCACGTTCACCTTTCTTTCGCGGTCACCCCTTCTGTGTCACTCCTACTCTCTGCTCCTGCCATTCCTACCCTCTCTCCTGCCCCTTTCGCTTTCCACCCTGTCATTACTCCCTCGCCCCTGCCACTCACCCCTTTTACATCTCCCCTCTCCATTTAGATTCATGGTGGTCTCCTGTGCTAATATTTACACATATCAAGTATTATGGTCTCAACGGTGTTTTTTTTTTCCCCCTTCCATAATACACTTCTAGTTAGTACTCTTGAAAATTTAATACTTTCTGCACTGTCGTCATCGTCGTCGTCCCAACCCAATTTCCCACTACTACAGGGGTGGGCTGGATAGAATTAGGAAAAAGAACTTAAAAAATAAAACTATCAAAAAAGTCCAATAAAATGGGCCTTAATCAGTCTCTTGTCATTTAGGCGTTCGAAATTCTCCGTTCCTCCCCTGATGCCTAATGTTTCACACACACTTAAAAAAGGGGGTTTCATAGTGTCAGTGGGGTACAAATCAACGAAACATTAAATATACCATATATTACATAAAGGTCACATTTAGTAGGCCATCACAGACCCTATCACATTTCATCTGTGCAGCTACACTAAAGCCGAAACAACATAATTTTTCCTCTATATCCTTCATTATTATGTAAACAACACAACCCTAAAGTATCAGCATTAATGATACCACATAATTAAGCCTGTAGGCTTATCCTCGACAGATTAGAGGACTCTCACGCACTTCTCTACCAGATAACTCCTACATGTGGCACATAAATATTCTCCTGTACTACGCTTATGTCGATATCAAAAAGATGAAAATAACATCGAAAGTAATATCAAACGTGTATTAAAAAGAAAAAAACACACGGAAGGGAGGTCCGGGAGCTTCCTAAGCTGACATGAATAGAGGCCACTATCAGCTTATATAATGTATATACTGAAGGTATTGTACATTAACCAAGACCAGTTTCATTTCCACGCAAGTTGATAAAAAACACTTTCAAAAGTATTTTACAGATCATCCAGGAAACCGAACTAAAAGGCCAAGAGATTTTCAAACACAAGATAATAACAATAAGAGAAATCTACTATACAGTGTAATAATCCGATTTCTGTAAGTTTCTTGTTACAGCAACACAGCAAAAACGGTGCATGTATCGCAAATTTTTGTTAGAACAAGGTACCGTTAAAATGCTCTAACTTGAAGATTAAAACACTATCCAGGCCAATCGGGCCACCGGCTCTCGAGTTATGATTCATTTCTGAAGATAGGAAGTGACTTGACATCGACCGGAGTGCGCCGAACGCGGCTTCTCAGGGAGTAGTACTAAAAACGCATAAATTATACCATATGCACCAAAACCTATATTTTCCCCTATTTCCATCACGGTATAATCATGCTCAAAATATCCGCTAAGACACGGGCTGACAGCATGGGTAAGGTTCAACACGAAGCAACTCGGGATTATTTCCAGCAACGACTCAGTCCTCATTGAAAACGAAGGCATCCTAATCTTTTCTTAGGAGGAACTCATCTAAACTGCAGGACCTGTCCGGGTTTGGCAGACATCTGGAGATTTTTACTGCGAGAGAGGCCGCCAGAGGGCTTTTGTCGCGCGCATACCTGGCCGGCCGCTGACATCCCAGACTCCTTAATTAAAGAGGACGCTTCTAATTAACTCCGACTTTTTATTCAGTCCAGACTCCGACGGGAAGGAAGGAGAAGAGTCGATTGGAAAGCACCTACTCTCCATCTCTCTTGTTCTAATCCAATACTGTGTCTCAGGAGATGTGGAGGAGGGTACAGAGTGATATTCCAATCCATGTGTGTATAATATGATCTATCAATATCAAATGAAAGTAATTCTGCTGGTGATAATGCAAAACAGTCGGCAAAAATCTGTAGGCAAACTGGTAAATAAGAAAATGATGGTACAGGCCTATTAAAACTGAATCACACAAAACAGCAACAAATATAGGATACTATCTTCTAGACAGGGTAAACTGCACAAAGGCATAACTGGGACGATCTGCAGATGATTATTGTACAGTCTCAATCGTTTTAATTACAAAATATAACATGCAGTTCTTCTACTCCCATACTCTCCAGAGGTTTGCAAAACTATCTTCATGTAAGGTACTTGTTTTTGAAGCATTTTTTCCGGCCCACATCCTTCATCTAAAATCCACTGAAACTTATCATCACCCAGCTAATCACGTCTCTCTAAGCACATCCTCCATACAAAGATTTCAGTAAATATCGCCTTTCATCAATCCTCCCTTTATCACTTTTTTTTCTTCATAATTTTCATCAAAGCGTCTCTCCAATGCCTTTATTCTTCCGTCTTTTCCACACATTCCTTTCTGCCTACACCTTCATTTCATGGTTTCTTTTCCGCCCAATATTTTTTCCTGTTCTGTTTTTACCTTCTGTTCCTGTTCACCTCCTCCTATTTGCTCCCTACTTTTATTTTTCTTCTCTCTGAACTCATTTCCCTACACAACACTTTTTTTTTTTTCTACTTCTGCAACTCTCTGGCACCCCACCCTTTTTAGCCCCCCTTTCCTTCCAGTTCCTTTTCTCTTGCCATCTTTCATTCTTCTCCCCATCCTCCTCTTCCTCCCCTGCTTTCCTCTCTTCTCTCTCTGTCCACCCTCCTCCCCTACAGCTTCATCACAACAAGACCAAATTAACACAATGTTTTTTTCCCCCCACTCTCCCGCCAAACTCGAGTCCTCATCTGGCCCGGAGAATATAAGAAGTCCGGCAGTAATCACAGTCTTATTCACAGGGACAGACCCTCAGCTGGAGGAAGAAAGGCGAAAGGAAGGGGGAAAAAGAACAAGAGAAAAATACATCTCTTCGTACTCAAGATGAGGGAATCGAACTTTAGAATTACTGTCCCTTGATCAATCAAACATACTTGTAAAATAAACAAGTAATTTCTTTTTCCTTAACCCCATTAATCCGATATATCTTTTCACTTTTTTCTTGCCTCGTCCAGACGATTTTATTAATTTATGAGAGGTCCCAAGATAAAGAAAAAAATAAAAGCTACATCCAACTCCCGCAGCTAGTAAAACCTCTCCTAAGTATAATGAAAGCAGCTGGTGGTAGCAGGACTAAAACAGAAAATACGTCACTGGATTGAAGGGATTAACCATTTGACCTTGATATTTCCCTTCAACAAAGTAATACTGTCCTGCGTTAGATTCAGTCAAATACCTAAATGAATTCATGGCGGTGAAAGGGATAATCAAGACAAATTTTTAGTCTTTCTCTGTCAAAATCTCCCTCAGAATGGTTGTCGCTTGAATAAAATACTACAGATCCACCACTGCAGTGAAAAGGTTAGCTATATTTAACTCACTTTCTTGAAAAATAAAGATGGTTAGGTCCAAGATAACTTTTTAAGGATGCATATGCCTGAATTCCATGGATAAATATTTCCAGGCATACTCAAGGGGTTTATATCTTCTGAAGCGGATCTGTCTGTAATTGAGTCTAAGCCTATTAATTTAGTGAACGGCCTTCGAATACGGAGGGAAGGGTAGCAGGGTAGGAAATTGGGTCTCCGTTAATTAGGTGTTGCAATTAAGCCTCTCTCTGGGCTAATCGGGCAGTCAGTCATCTTGTTACCTGGCAGGAGGCTCGGCCCGTCCGAGGGGAAAAGCGAGGCACCGAGGGAGAGGGGATAGGGTCGTGGGAACCTGGTTAATTAGAGGGTGTCCCGGTTCTGCTTCCCTTGCTCGCCCCTCTCGTACTCGGTGTCGTGTTCCTCTCTTACTTCTTCCAACTTGGACCTTTTTCAGTTCCGCTCTCCTTCACCCATGAAGTTCCTTACTCGTATATAGTAAAAAATTTAGTAGCCTAACTGACCAGGAATGAGTCCTGCAAACATTTTCCCAAAGTCGCAACAACTGATTTACTACTCTAGGTCCCTATTTAGTACACCTACCTAACTATTTGTATCAAAGGGATTTTTATTACTATATCTGTTGGCATTACAAAGAAATGCAAAAGTACTTGATGCGGGAGCATCTGGGCTCTACCATGGGGTTTCGTCAAGTTCTGCTTGTGGTGAGTACCTCGTTTCTGAGAAACCTTTGTTAACTGACGGACAACATTGGTCCAAAAGATGCTTACGATTCTACAGATATTCTTCACACAATAAACAGTGCATCGACGTAATACGGAGCTCTCGCTAGGGGGTAGCCTATAATCTCTGATGTGTGCTGGAGATCCGGTGAACAGTGCTTGTAGGTTTTAACTCAATCCCCGTCTCACAGTGATCACGGATAGAGAACTCATTAACTAAGTCTCCAAATTCTTACAAAACACAACAACAGTACATGAGGCCTAGTAATGAAGTCTAACATTTATTGAGCTAACATTACCATAACATACAACAATAAAAGATCATGGCAAGTAAGGATAAGTTCCCCTCCTAAAGTCTGAGATACGAGGTGCTTGGCTGGGGCCGCCTTAGTATCACTTCCTACTTCATGCTCTGCCACCAAAAGGCCTAACTTACCAAGAAGATTTTATTGTATATCGAGGCACACAACCGAAAACCTGAGATTACAAGTATAAAACAGGATTAACTAGCTACCAGTCCCTTTAATTCGGTGAAGTCTAAATTTTAAAACTTATTCTTGCTGCTTCCAGAAGATTCTTTTTAACCCAGAAAAGACCTTTTGCACTGAAAAAGTTAAGTCTTTGCTAAGCTGAAAGTAGCTAGAACAAAGAAGAATTGGGTCATCGCAGTGAAGCTGCGAACACATCCACCCTCCACAAGTCAACCGAAAGCAACTTATGGCGTACAGTGCACCGTATTTACGGTATGAGTATTTGAAGGTGTTATGATAAAAGGAGAGGGAAGACAGCCTTCGCCAACCTGCCTCACAACTACAATGACAGAAAAATTCTTTTCTCTCTCTATTGTAGTGAGTATAATAGAACTCGAACACCGCATGTAGATACACACTCACCGAAATACACAGCCTACACACACACAAAAAAAAAAAAAGATAACCATCAGAACGCACATAAACACTTTACACACAATACACTCGAACAATACACATAGATGGATAATACTCATCTACACGCAAGACACGACTTTACAACCAATACACAGAAAGCCTATGTTGTCGATGATGATATTGCGAGAGAAAGAGACGTAAAAACAATGGTAGACTTTGTTAGGGTACAGTGTGCTGGGAAGAGATGATCCCCTGAAATGTGCGGTGGGGCGAGGAGAGAAAAGGGGAGTCGGTGAAGACGGGATAAAGGAGAGAGGGTGGGGTGGGGAGGGAAGAAGGAGGAGAAAAGGAGAGGGAGAGAGGATGGGAAAAGAGGCGATAGGAGAGGGAAGAGAAGAAGAGATGGGTGGGGAGACACGAAGGAGAGAGAGAAGGAAGAGGGGGAGTATGGATAGAAGAGAGAGGGTGGAGGGGACAGAGGGATGGAGAGTACAAAATAAAGCTGGTATAAATGAACGAGAAGGTATACAGGAACTAAACAAGAGAGGCGCTGAAAAGTAGAAAGAATATCCGGAAATGAAATATTAGAACAACGTGTGAACTAAATGAAGTGACAAGGGAGCAGCAGGAAACAAATGATGGAAAAAAAAAAGAGAGAAAGAAACGGTATGAGGCCAGCGGGAAGGAAGACACGAGAAAGAGAATAAATTAACTCTTTTCAATAAAATGATCTTCCTGAGGCTGAATAAAATTATCTGTAGGCAGGCAATACAGTACTTGAAAACTACCATCTAGTGGAAGTAAGAAGACATTATAGAAGACGTCATCATGCTGAGGGAGTTTAGCACTAAAAAGAAATAACAAAACTGATCACACGCTTATCCAGTTTATCGCACACAATAAACTCACATTCTCTCTCTCTCTCTCTATGTTGTCTACAAGGAATGGTGGGACGATTTCTACATACTGAAATAGCAACTCAGGCCTGGCAAACAAAATCCCCTAAATTTGGGAATTTTTGAACTTCTAAACGCAGGACAGGTGCCCTAAAAAGGTAAAATATACAACTGTCTTTGGTTTCATTTCCAAACATCTGTCTTCATGATGAAATGCAAATAAATTTCAATGCATCCTATTTACGCAGATTACTCCATTACTCGTCTCAACATATCTCAGTAATGTTTGTCAGAAATTTAAGCTGAAACAACTTCCGGGTAAAGCTCTTCTTCATTCATTTTCGCATGATCCTTTCCTAAAGTACAACACTGCCTTAAGTGGTGTACATGATTTTATTGATATCACTGTACATCATTACATTAGAGACAAGATATATATGGCTTACCAAACAGATCCCTAAACTTTTCAAAATTCAGAAGAAAAACAAAGTTGTGGAAAATGAGGACGATGGAAGGACGAAACTGAGAACAATGCTGTAACAGATGAATAATTCAATATGAATGAGCAAATAGCATGTATACAGAATTAAACAATATCAAGAATACAACAACATCAACTTGCACAAGCAAAAAATGTATAAGGTAAAGAAAGATACATACACGATATAAGTGAAGGTGTGTGGACACAATGACACCATTCCTGAAATAACTGTGAAAAAAGTACTCCAACCAAAGGAGCTAATAACGATAAGGAAACTACCCGTCCTGACATTTTCCCTTGGAGCTGGTGGAGCAGAGACCAGGTGTGTTCGGCAGCGCTCAATCTGGTTAATACCAAAAATTCCCTCCTCTCTTCAATGGCGGCCTCATTTTGATAATAGCGGGGGCGCCCAGCTCAACACTCGGAGTCGTATCCTTGTGGGCTTTGGAGGCTCAATAACACATTACTGGCCAGTTTATCATGCATGCATGTTAACCTTTCAGTGTGGTGATTTCTTTTTAATATCATTTTCGCTACTACAATAATTAAGACAAGTTTTTCAATTATCAAGACAGGTTTTTCAATTCGCTGATTTCCCCATATCATTTCTGTTACTGCCACTCAGGACAGGCATTCATTTTATCCTTTACTAAATACTACATACACGTACTCGCAGGATGCGATTTTAAGTTCGGTAATTTTCCAGTATCATTCTTGCAACTGCTACAGGCTGCTTAGGTAATGTTTTCAGTTCCATGATTTTCTGTGTCATTCTTGTTATTGCCGGAGGCAATTTCCTATAGGCGTTTCAGTTCTATTATTATTATTATTATTATTATTATTATTACCTCCGTCAAGGAGGTTATGTTTTACCACGCCTTTCTTTCTTTCTTTGTCTGTGTGCCTGCCTGTTTGTAGGATTACTCAAAAAGTTATAAATAAATTTTGATGAAATTTTGCAGAAAGGTGGGCCATGGGCCAAGGAAGAAAGGAGTACATTTTGGGGCGGATCTGGATCTGGATCCGGAGTATCTCGCACAATATCTCCAAAATTTCTCAATGAATGTCAATGAAATTTTGTGGAAAGGTGGGCCATGGACCAAGAAATAACTGATTATATTTTCCAAAATTTCTCAATGAATTTCAATGAAATTTTGTGGAAAGGTAGGTCATGGACCAAGAAATAACTGATTATATTTTCCAAAATTTCTCGATGAATTTCAATGAAATTTTGTGGAAAGGTGGGCCATGGACCAAGAAATAACTGATTATATTTTGGGGCGGATCACAATCCGGATCCGGATCCTTTTTAATGTCAATTGCATTGGCAGAGGTATGCGCTGTCTTTAGTGCTTTCTAGTTATTATTACCTCCCCCAAGGAAAATATGTTTCTGCCGGTGTTTGTGTGTTTGTCAATTTGTCTGTTTGTCTGTTGGCAGGATTACTCAAATAGTTATGGACACATTTTCCTGAAATTTTTTGGAGTGGTATGGTTAGGCCCAAGGAACAATCCATTGGATTATGGTGGTGATCCGGATCATCATCCGGATTCAGGAATTTTTAAAATGATTCTCTACCATTGCAGGACAGTGGCAATTTCAACATTTTTGTTTCTAACTCGATAGGTAATGCCTACAGTGCTTGCACAAAAATTACAAGGTAACATCTCCATAAGATCTACCACACACTTCTCCTTGGAGGAGACTTGCACTCTCGGATTGTTATTATTATTATTACTGTTATTATTGTTACTGATTTTGCCACATTAAGTGAATTCCTCAAACAATGAAAGCATTAAACAATGTCTTCACTAAACCTTCAAAAATGAAGTAATTTATCAGTTATTTCTTGCTATCCTCAGACGATTTACCCCAGTTGTTAAAGACGTGTCGTAATGAATGAGTAAATTTTCCACTGCATGTTAGATGTACAAAGTACGTCGACACGAAACGGGAATAAAATAATGTACGAGAATATTGCACTTCTGAGCCAGATAAAGTATATATTACATCGGTTTAATCTTGACATTTCCAGGCGATTTAATTCACCTAAAAAACGCCTCTTATTAAAGGAGTTAATGGAAGCTACTTTTGGCCCCCTCCAGCTCCG
>JAGKTI010027914.1:0-13115 GCA_018397915.1 Birgus latro | reverse complement strand
CACAAAACTTAATTGAAATTCATTGAGAACTTTTGGAGATATCGTGTGGGATACTCCGGATCCGTATCCGCCCCCAAATTTAATCATTTCTTCCTTGGCCTGTGCCCCCAACTTTTACTAAATTTCACCACAATCCGTTCGTGACTTTTTGAGTAATCCTGCTAACAGACAGGCAAACAAACAAACCAACGCGGGGTAAAACAGAACCTTATTGGTGGGGGTAAAAATAAAGTATGTAGGACGCCATCGTACTCAAAAGGCTCATACGGCATTATTCTTTTCCAATATGTCGTGTTCGAGACAAGCAGACCGATTGTTATGATAAGTTTTTCTTTCTCTCTCAATTCAGAGGAGATTAGCCTCCCCCCCCCAAAAAAAAAGTGTTGTTTGCTTTGATGCTTTCCCCAGTTTTGACTGCTGTAATAAGCTTTCTTCCTCTTAAATCAAGGAGATTAGTAAGAAAGGAAAAAAAAATGTGCCGTTTACTTTGATGCGTTCTCTGGGTTTGATTAATGGCCGAAATTTTGTATATTTTTGCTCGTGCACTTCATAGTTCTTCAATATAAATCTAAGGTTGACTGATATACTAAGCTGTTATAACCCGGAGTGTATATGCATCTAAAAATAAGTACCGACATGACGTTAATTGGATCCGCTTCCTGGCTTGAATAACGAGATTTCTGTTATTTTTACACGTCATGTTTCTTAATTCTCTTTGGCTGATATAATAAACATTTATATCACAGAGGAAAAGTGTTATGCTGTATCTTCTTCTAAAAATAAATACCGACATGATGATTATTTCTGCTCCCTGGTTTGAAGAGCAAGATTTCTGTTATTGTTACACTTCATGATAATTCTTCGATACTCCTCTTGGGTCTGCCTGTCGGGAATTATCGGGTATTGGAGGTGGATGTGTCAGGGCTGCTTAACCTTCCCAGAGATAATACAAAAAAGCCAGACAATAACCCCCTTGTTCCTTTTTGTTGGCTTTATCAGTGCATCTTCCTCTCTCCCTCCCTCCTGTGGCTAGTGGCATGGCTGGTGTAGTGTCGCCTTTCTTTACACATGTCCCTTTCTTTATGGATTAGGATTTTGTTTTACGCGTTTGTATTTGTGAGTAATTTGAAGCTCTTTATTGTGGCCTGAAGTGGTTATATTTGAAGGCCCTTGGTTGTAGCGATGATGGTTTAATTAAGGGAGGTTGTGCTCCGTGGCGACACTTGGCAGC
The DNA here is from genome assembly GCA_018397915.1 of Birgus latro. Classification (NCBI taxonomy): domain Eukaryota; kingdom Metazoa; phylum Arthropoda; class Malacostraca; order Decapoda; family Coenobitidae; genus Birgus; species Birgus latro. The sequence goes on along the minus strand of JAGKTI010027914.1, from coordinate 11,884 downwards.
GGTGTTAGGGAGGAGTGGATGCCATTGTATGGAAATGTGCAGTCCGACTGTCATTTGTCTGGTCCACTGGCAGGGAGGATCAGATAGTGGTGGCTCTGCTCCGCTTGCTGGTTTAGGAGGTTATTGGCACCGGGGGTCGCCTTGGGCCCACACCCTCGTAGGCTAAGGAGGCTCCGTAAAACCTCCTCTTTACCACTTTATTTCTCCATATGGCACGTTAATATTCTCTTATGTTATTCTCGTAGGCTTAGGAGCCTGCCTGACACCTCCTTGCCAGGTAATTTCTGTATGACATTAATATTATTTGTTGTTTTTGTGGGCTTACGAGGCTGCCTGACACTCCTTCTTTACCAGATTATTTATGTATGTGACAGTTTAATATTCCGGTATGTTGTTCTCCAGGGCTTAGGAGGCTGCCTGGCACCTCTTTCATGTTAGTTTATTCCTGCATATGACACGGTAATATTCTTTTACATGTTATTTATATAGGTTTCCTAATTCTTCCTTACCACCTTATTTCTGTGTATGACGCGTTAATACTCCATTGTATATTATCCTCGTGGGCTTAGAAGGCTACCGGACATCTCTTCCTTATTAGTTTTATTTCTGTATATGGCACAATGATAGTCTTACTTGTTATATTCGTGGGCCTAGAAGACTGCCTGACACCATATTTACCAGTTAATTTTTCTGTATGGCACTTCAGTATTCTCTTACATGATAATTATAGTCTTTATCAGTTTTAGCAAGACTTAGGTACAAGAAAAAGTTAAAGCTCTACTCAAAATAAATCGCTAAAGAGGAAGTGCTAGGGCGCCTCCTCAGCCCACCAGAACACACGACTCCTTGGTTGCTATTCCGGACCGTAGGTGGTCATTAGAGTGCTTTAGGAGTAATTGCAGACATAGGGCGCCTCACACCCTCCAAGATTTATGCACTGGACGCCCCAGTAGCGCTCTGATGCAAGGTAACTGATTGGGAACATTAAGTGATTATGGGCCTGCTCTCTACCTCTCATTATTACACACCATTGACGGGAAGAGTTCAGGGGCTCTATTTATAAAGGTTCTTGAAAGGGTTCAGGGCCTCTGTTTATAAAGGATCTGTCTGTCTGTCTGTATCTAATCTCTCTCTCTCTCTCTCTCTCTCTCTCTCTCTCTCTCATCCACACTGCAGTTACCTGTTACATCATTTCGGTTTTATGTTTGCTCACCTTATCATTAACTCTTATTTAACTGTGAAGTGTTTGGTGACCAGGAGTGAAGGCAAACGAATACACAGGCAGTCTTACGCACCGCTAAAATTAAGCAAAATCAAGCAAGGTCATAAATACGGATGGGTAGGAGTCATAGAGGGCAGCATATGGTACATCAGGGGGTACGTGCTACCCTCTCCACCGTCCTGTACCACTCAGTAACTTAGCGTCAACACCAATATTTTGATCTGATACTTTTGCCGTCACACTTGTACTGGGCACGAGTGATGACGCAGCTGCTTGGGGTAATATGTTGAAAGACCTTGTTTGCACACATGTCTCAGTCCAAGATGAGTTATACATGCGCGCACAAACCATTCACTCATATGATGTAGTTCTCCATAATATACTTCATAGCTTCTCACGTTCTTTTCGGTTTAAGATTATTTCCGTTATCTCTTCCTTAGCGATTTAGTTTGTATGCCACACCTAAGTATTTTTTCCGTGCGATTTATTTCCTTGCCATATACAAATAGTTTACAAGAATATAGAACCGAATATTCACCCGATATATCAAGAAATAAATCAGTTAAGGAAAGGTGCTACAAATCCTTCTGTCTCCAGCGAATTACGTAGCTTCTCAGTATTCTTTTCTAGGCTGTTTGTGTCCTGTCAAAATACATACTGTATAGTTTACAAAAATAATAGAGTTCAATATTAATCTGTCAAGAAATGGTAAGGAAGGTGCGTTACAAGGCTCCCTAACCCTGGCGATTTATTTTGCCTACTACACCTCAGTACCTTTTTTTTTTATGCTACTTAATTCAGGTCACAATAAATATGGCTTTAAAAATATATTACAAAGTTGAGAATTAACTTATCTAAAAAGAAGCCCTGGAAAGTCTCATAGTTTAGTGAAAATAAAAACTTTGTAGATGTTGCTGTTGTTAATATTGTTGTTGTGGCCCCATATAGAACGTGGACCCGGTTAACTGCAGGCTTAAATTGACCTTTTCCTGCAGGCCATGTCTCCACTGAGGGTATAGGGGCGGAGATGCGGGACGTTTGTATAACCGGGTAGTGGAGCCGCAGGATTTATATCAGTGCCACCCCACGAAGGCGTCCCTCTCCACCCTCCTACGTCCCAGTCACACTAGTCACACTTAGATATACACACTAGTCACACTCATTCACACTAGTCACACTCAGATATCCACACTAGTCACACTCAGATATCCACACTAGTCACACTGTTCACACTAGCCACACCCATTCACACTAGTCACCCTCAGATATTCTCAAGCTACACACCCTTCCACTGGTGAACTCTAGTATGAGAATAAAAGTATGAGCATAAAAACCTGAGTTCCACCTGTCATTTTAGCTTAAGGTAGATAAATTCATAGATATATCCTGACAGACTTAGCGACTGGTGTGTATGAGGGAGGGCGGCTGTGATAGCGACCCTTGACTCATCTCTCAGGGACATATTTTGAAGGCCAACGACGCTTAACCATTCACTCATCTGATGGAGTTCTTCATAATTTTCTGGCTATCTTCACGGATTTTCTTTTCTAAGTTGGATAGATTTTTTTTTTTTTTTTTTTTTTTTTTTTTTAGTGGAGGGGTTAGATAACGTCTTCATTTTCCCCTTCACTACCCGAAATTTATCCCCGAACTTTATGCATGTGTAGGTAGAAAGAATAAAGCCAACTATGAAATCGGAATGCAAGGGTTAACCATCCACTCGTATGATGTAGTTTATTTTATTCCTGTCACTTTCAGAGGCGTTTGTCCAGCGTAGGAGTGACCTTTTTTTCCGATTTTGTGGAGTTAAATATAGCCTTAGTTATTCAGTTATTTATTTACGTTTTCAGAAACTCTTGTTCAGATTTACAGAGACATTTACGAACTTGATGGCTCTATATATTGCCTTAGTAAACCTGTATTTCTTATTTCATTCCTGCTTCCTTCAAAGACTGTCATTAAGCGTTATAATTTTTTGGGTGTTTTTTTCCGATTGCTGTGCGGATTTCTTTTCTTTTTGGGTGGGGGGGGGGGGCAGCAGCAAGGAAAAGTTACAAATGCCCTCCTCAGGGTGAAGTTAGGAGCAAGGGGGCGGTAGCTCGATCGGTAGAGAGTTGGCTTGCAGTCCCGTGGGACCCAGGTTCGAATCCTCGCTGGTGCAGGGAACAGTTTAAGGATTTGAATTTCATTAAAATCAGGCTTTACTGATCTACCAGAAGACCCGCCGACATGTCGTAAAAATAACCCCGCTAATACCAATACACCAGTCCTGTATGAGACAGCCCTAACATGTATTCAATATGGACGGTGGGTGTTAAGCGCCGAAGTGGTGACATGTAGAGGTGTATGGTATGTAGGAGGACGACTGGGCCTTGATAGCAGGCTGTAAAGCCTATGGCCAGAGTCGGACACATAAAAAAAATATATATATATAACAAAAAGGTAAAGTTGTTCGCTTAAAAACTCTGTCTTAAAATATATGCATCTAAGACTCACCCCTTCACTGCTAGATTCCTTTCACGGCCACAGGAAGAATAGGGTACAAATGCCGTCCTGGAGGTGAAGGAGTTAAGAGCTTCGTATATAATGAAAAGGAAAACATGGCTTTCTTAAAAACCCTGATTGGTCCATAACTAACTAAGGTCTTGGGTGCCTATAAGTTTGCACGCCACATATGAGACTCATTACTCACACCTGCCCCGTGAAAGACCAGCGTCGGGAGAGAACACCGTCGAATGAGAGGTTCAATAAGGAGAGAACAACACTGGGGGGAGAAGTTTGATGTAGGGTCATTTACTCGTCGACCTAGCTGTTCTTACATCCTTTTCCTAAGCTATTTATTCTCAGGTTAATATCGTCTTGTATTCTCTTTATGGATTTGTAATATCCGAATGAGAGGTTCAGTATGGGAAGAACAACACAGGTGGGAGAATGTTTGATTTGGGGTTATATACTCCTCGACATAGTTCTTACACCCTTTTCGTAAGCGATTTGTTTTGCATACTTCACGTTAACATTTTCTTGTATGCTCCTTATGGGTTCGTAATACTGAGACGAATTTTAATGCACAGGATTATTTACGTGTCATACACAGACAAATGGTAGTAGCGAAGAATTCTACAGAGCCTCCATAAGCGTCGAGAGTACGAGGCGTAGGTGGGTTGTGGGTCTAACCTAACCTGAGCTAACCAAACAAAATCCATCCCGACCCAACAAACCCAACCCAACCCAGCTCAATCTAACCTCACCCAGCCAAACCTAATTTAACCCAACCCAACCCAACCCAGCTCAATCTAACCTAACCCAGCCAAACCTAATTTAACCCAACCCAACCCAACCCAGCTCAATCTAACCTAACCCAGCCAAACCTAATTTAACCCAACCCAACCCAGCTCAATCTAACCTAACCCAGCCAAACCTAATTTAACCCAACCCAACCCAACCCAGCTCAATCTAACCTAACCCAGGCAAACCTAATTTAACCCAACCCAACCCAGCTCAATCCAACCTAACCCAGCCAAACCTAATTTAACCCAACCCAACCCAACCCAACCCAACCCAGCTTAATCTAACCTAACCTAGCCAAACCCAATGTAACCCAACCCAACCCAACCCAATCCAACCTAACCCAGCCTAACCTAAACCTAGTCTAACTTAATCTATCTTCCCCTCCCCACCCCTCCCCTAACCTAACCTAGTCTGACCTTCCTTTGTGATTTACTGGGAGCACAAACAAGGAAGCAAGCACACTTGGAGCCATATTTATAAAGAATCCTAATCAATATATAGGATACACAACCATAACAGGCAACTAAAATCACAGATCTTCGTTTTTCGCAGTTTACCTCTTTAATATTTACTCTGATTTGGATGTGAAGTGTTTGGTAGCTATGAGCGATTGTACATGTATATACAAACACTATTATACATATGCTAAGAAGAGTTATAAATATCAGCGAAGACAAACGTATAGAAGCAGGATTATACACACGCTAAGGAGAGTTTATAAGTATCAATGTTAGGAAATGCATATAGAAACAATCATATGTACAGCTCAAACTTAGGAGACTTTATAAATATTGAGTCAGTATACGGACACAGTCTTATGCACAAACAAAGGTGGTTTTATAAATATCAATAAAGACAGACTACATACAAGCAATATTACACAAGCTTGGAGGAGTTTATAAATATAGAGCCAGTTTGTAGAGTCGCTTTTATGCACAAATAAAGGAGAGTTTGTGAATATCAGTGAAGACAAACCTTTTTAGAAGCATTAATACACAGCTTAAACTTGAGAGAATCTATAACTACGAAAACCAAGCTTGGGAGAATTTATAACAGTGCCGGTGGTTCCCCTACCTGGCTGGGTCCCTTTGAGCACCTGTTTGCATATACCATCTCGCTTCATAAAGGCACCGGCCATAAATTACTGCTTGTATAAGGGGTCTGGGGGCGCTAATGACCTTCCAATGATACCATGATGCCACTAAATGCAAGGGCGACTCTTATTTATGTGTCTCCTTTGTCCCAGTGGCCACCTCGCTCGCACGCTATTTCCGACTTCGCTATCTTCACGTCTGGGCTTGTGTCAGGGTGAAGCATTTGTTTTCCCGGGAGGTATTCGAGCGGAGGGCACGCCGAGAAGGTGAGGAGAGGTGGGGGAAGAAGATTTGGAGGTAGGGAAGTGGGGAGAGAACATTTGGAGGTAGGGAAGTGGGGAGCAAAGATTTGGAGGTAGGGAGGTGGGGAGAGAACATTTGGAGGTAGGGAAGTGGGGAGCAAAGATTTGGAGGTAGGGAGGTGGGGAGGGAACATTTGGAGGTGGGTAAGAGAGGTGTGGAGGGAAGATTTGGAGGTAGGGAAGTGGGGAGAGATGATGTGGAGGTGGGTAAGAGAGGTAAAGAGAGGTGGAGAGAGGATAATTGGAGGTAGGGAGGTGGGGAGAAGATTTGGAGGTGGGTAAGAGAGGTAAATAGAAGTGGGGATGATATTTCGGAGGTAGGGAGGTGGGGAGAGAAGATTTGGAGCTAAGGAGGAGGGAGAGCTTTGGAGTTGGGTAAGAGAGGTAAGGAGAGGTGGGGAGAGAAGATTTGGACGTACGGAGGAGGAGAGAGATGATTGGGAGGTAGAGTGGAGGTAAGAGATGAATCAGAGGTAAGGAAGAAGGAGAGAAGAGGTCTGGAGGTAGGGAGCAACAGAGAGAAAGTCAGAAGGTATGGAGGAGGGGTAGAAGGTTGATGGTCGAGAGAGGAGGGGAGCTGATGGAAAAGGGGGTAGAGGTAAGTGAAGGGAAGAGGAAGGAGGGAAGGAAGTTTAGAGATAAATGGAGGAAAGAGGAAGGGGGATATGGGGAAGTGGGTTCCTGAAACACCTGTGAAAGAAAATGTGAAGTAAGCTAAGGGGAAAGTAAGAAGAGAGCAATGAAATTAACTCTCAAATTCCTAGACACACTCAGCTGCCTAAAATCGTCTGACATAGGTTAAATGAGAATGCTTGTGTTATCTGATCGGTGACAGGGTTGATAGTGGCAGTCTTAACTCTCACTTTATAAAATCGTCTGGAGTTAGCTATAATAGAGTACTAGAGTTCTGGTCTTGAAAGTGTTAGGTGGAGGAAAGAGTACGGGGAACTGTAGAAATAAAGAGAGACAAGGGAACAGAGGGAGATGGAGGTATATAAGTGAAAGAACAGGACAGTGGCGAGGACAGAGGATTGTGGTTCTAACTCAAGGATCAACAGGGGGAAAGAGTAAGAAGTGTGAAGTTAAACTGAGAAAATAAAGTATATAGGAAGGTGAAGGAATAGGGCAGATACTTGGATTTGAGGACTGGGATAAAGTGCTATCAGAACTGTGGCTTTTCTGTGGTCGACTTTCTAACACTTCTTCTTTTGCGATATATTTTCCATACTGACTATTAATTTTCCTTTTGATGTTATAACAAAATAGCATCGGTAGAGTTTGCAATTATCACACACAAAAGTAGACTGACATGCCTCACAGAGAAATAATCTGTGTATCTCTCTCTTTAAAGGCAGACACCATATTCCAGGAAGGGGTGGCCACAAACGAATCCTCTCCATGTCACCCTTTCCCACACCTTCAGGCTGCCCTTTCTTCAAATTACACATTCTTCTCTCTTGTACCTCTTCACCCAGTGCCTCCATCTCATCGTCTGTCTCACTTTTCTCCTTCCTACGTTCACATCATTACCTAAACTCTCCTCGTCAGTCTCTGATTCTTCTTTTTCTCCATATGTACAGTCCATCTTGGGGTCCATCTCCTGACATATATACGCTCCTAGTCAGTCTCTAATTCTCCATTCTTTCTGCATGAGACCAGCTGGGGGTATATCTCTTAATGCTTTCCAGCGCATCGACATCAATACCACAAAGCTCCTTCACGTCCTCATTTATCTCTCTCACCACGTAACTCCACATACTCCTCTCAGATAACCGAAATAAGTTGGAAAGAGAAATGTGTTAGGGAAGTCTCCTCATCCGACCAGAACAAGGCTCCATATCTCTCCCCATCGCTCAATAACTTTTCCTGACGATCTTATCACGCGACAATTTTCGTGGTGTCCTTAATGTTCTTAAATTAGTGACCCCTCATGCCATATTTTCGGGGTTTTAGCACTGTTGACTTCTTTCGTAACTGATTCTAGTTTCCTGTCTCTACGCAGTGCCATTGGATTCTACATTACACAGAGTTATAATGCATTGTTATCCTTTACTGATTGGAAATGTAACTGGAGCATGGGTCATTTTATTGGTAATTTCATTGGACACTTTTTGGTTGTTCTCCTGCCTATATGCTTTAAGGGTCAGTTTTTGGATCCTCCCTACGTCAGTCGTTAATGGGAATAGGGATAGAGTAACGATGATGGTGGTGGTGGTGGTGGCATTAAGAGCTCATAATAATTCCTTCTATGGTTTTGGATTCTTCCCATCTCATGCACGGTTGACTGATCCACTTCATTACGATAAATAACAAGACCGTAAACAGATGCTTTTGAAACCCAATGATGGAATCTTTTTCAGTTCTTCAAGTTTTTCACAATACTGCATAAGTTTTCCATCATTTATACAACATAGGAAGGTGAAGCAAGGCAGTGGTGTTGGTAATGATGATGAAATTAATTATTCTTGTACAAAAAGAAAAGTGCTATTCGTTTTCCTGGCCAATTTCTCTAGCACTAATGGACTTCGTAATTTTACATATCTAACGATACCTCTCTTCAGCACCTGTTTACTGTTCTGCAGCCTATAAATGTTGTTCATCTATTTTTCGTTCTTCCTAAACTCCTCGTCAGTTTTCCAAGATTTTCTTCCTTTTCTGTTATTCGCTTTCTAAATTCAAGGGCGTATCTAGAATTTTTCAGAAGTGTGGCTAAGGGATGGCGAAGCTTAATTATGGAGTGGACCATGTTCCCGAAAATTTGAGGTAGCCACTGGGATAGTCAGGCACATTTCAGGGACTCTCAGTGCTTCCTCTGCCAAATTTCTGGAAACGAAATTGCCTCTAATCTCCATTCTGCTTTATAATTCTGTCTACTTGACTTACGCTTATCCACCATCTTTCCTCCTACCGTTTGTCATTCATTTTCTGCAGCCTTCGTCCTTTTCTCTTTACCTTCCATTAGTCCCTCACATTCTTCAGTCGTTGCCACCTTTCTTCAGTCTCTCCTTGTTATTTCACTACCTGCCTACCTCATACACACCTGTCTACATTTGTCTGGTTTCGGCCTTCAGTTCAGTGCCACCATTTGTCATCTCACCAGTCCACAGTTTCTAATCATCATTAGCCATTACCTTTTTCCTTCGGTCATGTCTTTTTTCACTGAAGGTACAAGGACACAACTATCTTCCCAGTTCCATCCAAAGAAAATTGACACCTGGCTTAATACAATAAAAACCCCATCTCTTCCAGTGCGTGTTTCAGATGTTTCGATTTTTCCGCTACGTATTCGTCAAACTTAGGGAAAATGCTTGTGTCTTTGGCTGTGCACTCATTATGCCTCCTTCCTTGTTCCGTCTGTCAGTCAGTTTCTACTCATTCAACTTTGCCTCTTAATCTTTTAATTTTGTGTATAGTAAACATCTCTGCTCAGGTTTTTCCTCATTCTTTTATCTTTGCTACACGCGCGCGCGCGCGCACACACACACACACACACACACACACACACACACACATTTGTCAGTCTGTTACCTCACACCATTTCATCTCATTTCCTTCACATCCTCTTCAATCACCACCACATCTCAGTCTTTCCTTTCTCTTTTCATATTCAGTTAACCTTACGCAATCGCANGTTTCGATTTTTCCGCTACATATTCGTCAAACTTAGGGAAAATGCTTGTGTCTTTGGCTGTGCACTCATTATGCCTCCTTTCTTGTTCCGTCTGTCAGTCAGTTTCTACTCATTCACCTTTGCCTCTTAATCTTTTCATCTTGTGTATAGTAAACATCTCTGCTCAGGTTTTTCCTCACTTTTTTATTTTTGCTACACGCGCGCGCGCGCACACACACACACGCGCACATGCACACACGCGCACGCACACACGCACGCACACAGACGACGACGACGTCGTCGTCGTCGTCGTCGTCGTCCCATTTGTCAGTCTGTTACCTCACACCATTTCATCTCATTTCCTTCACATCCTCTTCAATCACCACCACATCTCAGTCTTTCCTTTCTCTTTTCATATTCAGTTAACCTTACGCAATCGCACTATTCTCCTTGTTTTTTTCCTGCCTATTGATAAGTTTCCACCCTTCATTATTTCTTCCTCTCCTCTCCTCTCCGTATTTCCTTTAGTCATCACATCTTTTCTTCCTTAATTACTCTGTTTTCACTTTAGCCTCGTTAAGTGCACCTGCCATTCGTCTTGTTTCGTCTCATCTCGTCCTTCAGTTTTTTTTTCTGGACTTCTTCATTTTCTCCTCATTTTTTCCCTAGTTTTTCATTCTTATCATTACCATTTTTCCCTGTCCTGTAGCCTCACCTTTCTCCATCCACTCTCTCCCCAATTTACTCACACCCACTTTGGCACTATGTATTTTCTTGTCCCGTCTATCGGTTCATTTCATCCTTCCTTCTTAACTTATCCTCATTTTCTCATTATTTTTAGTCATCATTTCCTTCCATATCATCAAGCCCTTTTCTTTTCACTTCCTCTCCACCTTTTGCGCACCCTGTTCCAATTTTCTGCCTAATGTCGTCCACTTTTAACCCACCTCAAGAGTACAAGAGTTAACAGAGAGTTTTGAGGTTGTGTGGCAGAAAGATCACACCGACTGTTGTGGTAGTTTTATTTTGTGCCACCCCAGTCAGAGCTACATCCACACTAATCCAGGCACACTTTTACCAATCCCCTCTATATCAGTCACATCCACACCATTTCCAACCGCATCCAGACTAGTTCCAGCCATATTTACGTCAATCCTCACCACTTTCAACCTCGTCCACACTAGCCCACACTAGTTCTAGCCAGCCCACCATCCTGGCGATATTCTCACTATTTCACGTTAATTCCAGCCCATCAAATCCACATCAGTCCATACCTGTCCAGTCACATCCACACCAGATCCACACAAATCTCATATCTCAAGGGATCTGGAATGCATATCTGGTAAAAAAATACGACCAACATGGCTTGAGCTTTTGATACCGATGATAAAATACTTGGAAGACTTTTTTTTTCGTGAAACTGTTTACCAAATTCCAGTCAGCCTGAGCAGGAAATAAGGGAATGTCACTGGGAGGGATTTCTATTTTCATTTTACGAAGCAGTTCAAGAATTGCGTCTTTCCCCCCTTGAATCTGGCCACGCCTCTTGTAGTATATTTTAGCTACATCCAGACGCTGGCGAGGAGTCCACATGTGTAGGTGCCATGCATCCTGGGTGGAGCAGCTGCGGCGTCCACCCGAGAGCCAAACCTCATATATCTCTCTGCATCTCGCCCTGGTCCTAACCTGATGAGGCGCTGCCTGCCACAAAGGCGCGCCGGTTCCCTACACGGTGTATGTACTGTACTGTCACCTGTAAGACGGCCCCACAGAAGCAGTTGTTTGGGGTCGACGTGCCTCCATGACCAGACAGATCGGGGTGAATAAACGGCAACAACATCCAGACGATTTTTTTTTTTTTCAATTTAGGGAAGGCCTCTCGTCTTGAAGGGGTTTATGAACGCTATGGCTGACTCCTCCGATTCGGCAGGTATCGCGTTAGCTGAATAAAATTATCTGGAATTAGCAAGAATTAAGTCATCGTATCGCAGAGATAAAGCTGATTTCATTCGTCAGAAATTTGTTCATGATTGCCTACTTATTCACTGCCTAATAACTAATCACAGTTTACCCAGGGGGGACTCGGAAAAAATGTCTCTGTCCCTCGAATACATCTCATTACCACTCCATGCCGTTCTCCCTCATTCTGATGTGTTTTTGTTTCCCACTGGCCGAAACTTCCAAGTGACTAAATGCAGGGGAAGGGCGAGATGCATTCTGCCGAGGCTTCGAAATGAATATTATCGCAAGACTTTTATTAGCCACTCCACGTCACCCTCCTTCACGTACAGTCAAAAAAGTATCATTACAGTTCTCGCGCAGATTAACTGACACATCCAACTATAGGTTTGATAAAAGACCGATAGTA
>JAGKTI010027913.1:0-13115 GCA_018397915.1 Birgus latro | reverse complement strand
ACAGTAGTAGGCATACTGCATTACTTACATATTTTCAAGTTTACTTCTATCTATCTATTGCCAGTCGCCTTAATCCCGTACGGGGTGGCCGCAAGCAAATAGCTTCCACGTCGCTCTGTCCCCTGCCATTTCACTGCCCTGCTCTCAGCTCACACCCCCCTCTGTCATATACCTCTCCGCTCCATCCCTCCATCTCATCTTTGGCCTCCCCCTCCCTCTTCCCCCTCCACCTCACTCACATACACTCTTCTCGTCGGTCTCTCACTCTCCATCCTCTCCACATGGCCAAACCACCTTAATGTGTTTCTCCTAACACTTCCTATCACATCCACATCCACACCACAACGCTCCTTCACTTCGTCATTTGTCAGTCTGTCTCCCCATGTGACTCCACATGCTCCTCTCAAATAACTCATTTCCTCTGCTCTCACTCTTGACTTGTGCCCCTCCAACAGGATCCAAGCTTCGCCTCCATACGTTAAGAGTTGGTATCACAATACTATCATGTAGTAGCTTTTTCACTTCCATGCTCACTTCCCTGTTTCTTATCACTGCTTTCAACGAACCAGCAACCTTTCTTCCCTGCTGCACCCTTTCAAGCACTTCACCCTCTAAACTTCCATCCTTACTCACCACACTACCCAAGTACAGTGAAAGCTCGATTATCCAGGCTCGGATTATCCAGCCTTCGGTATATCTGGGCCGTGACTGAATGGTTCAGTGGTACAGTAATACATAGAATTATTCGTACGATAACTCCGGTTGCTAGCGAGCGAGGCATGGGTAAACGAGCGTGAGTCTGCCCCCCCACCCACACCTCCTGCTCACAACTCGATCACATGGATGGCAAGGTGGAGTTTTGTTAGGCGATTGATAGCCTAACCTAGCCTAACATTGCTTAACTACCTAATAATTTAACCTATCCTAACCAGGGCTCCAGTTGGAGATTTGGGAAACGAAATCCACTTCTAATTGAAATCCACTTCTTATTACGCTGAATAAGTTTCTTCCACTGTGCCAGAAACAGTCGTAGGTACGGCCTAAAGAACGTGATGATGATAAAGGAGGAAATCTTTCAGCGAGAGAAGGTAATTATTAACAAATTCAAAGTAGAATAATACAGAAAACAAAGTAGAGGAATATGAATTGAACTGGTAAAGTCTTTAGGCTGTATGCGTAGACGAAAATTTATGGGTTTCACAATTTTAGGGGATGAAATGGAACAGAAATGTTTGCTAATCAGAAAAAAATTACTCTACCATCTCACATGTTCTCTTAAGTTAGCATTCAGTTTCACATTCTTCGTTAGATATTCCGCTTCCCATTTCAGACTGGCAGAGCATACAGTTATTTCTGTCTCTTTCAGTTAAGTGTATGTACATTATGTTTATTCTTTTGTTCGTTCTTAAGTGTGTGTGTGAAAGAGAGAGTATTGATGCAAACAATAATGTATTACATTAACCCCTTCATAGTTGTCGGCCTCGAACGATGCTTTACTGTACCGGTGTCAATGACGATGAGTTAAAAGCTATAAAAAAAAAACTGCGAGCAATTATGGGAAGGGATTGAAGGTCACTGATATGTTTACACGACCCTACTCTATTGTCGCAAGCAGCCAGGCGGTCAATTCCTCTCAGATGTCTTCGCCGATATGTTTAAATGCTAATGTAACATGCCCCTTAATTTTGAGTATGTTTCTTCCATTATGCCGAAAACAATAGTAGGTAAGGCTTAAGGAACATTATGATAATAAGAGAGGAAATCTTGCTGCAAGAGAAAGGTAATTTACCACCCTCAAAATAGGCAGAAAAATATAGAAAACAAACTAGAGGAATATAAATTGACTTGGCGAGGTCATTAGGCTGTATGCTTACATGAAAATTTATAGGTTTCACAATTTTAGGGGACGAAATGGAGCAAAAATGTTTACTAGTCAGAAGAAAAAAAAAACTTTTGTCTCACGTCTTCTCATAAGTTAGCATCCCACATTTTTTGTTCAATGTCGCGGTTCCCAACACATTTCGGACCGACAGAGCATGCAGTTATTTCTGCTCTTTGCAGCTAAGTGTACATTTACTGCTCATTCTTCGTTTGTTGTTATGTGTACGTTTGAGACAGTATTGATACAAATAATTATGTATTTCATTAACCCCTTCATAGCTGCCATCCTTGAACAATGCATTACTGCACCGGTGTCAGTGACGTGAGTTAGGGAGCTATAAAATCTGCGAACAATTATGGGAAGGGAACGAAAGTCACTGGTATGGTTATACAAATCTGCTGTACCATCCCAAACAGCCAGGCGGTCAGTTCATCCCAGATGTTTTCGTCAGTATGTTTTAATGCTAATGTAACATGCGCCCTAATTTTATTCTTTCACGATTCATAGCAAATCAGAAGATGGGTTTAGGGACCCCAAAAAAATAAAAGTGCACCAGACGAGTCTTACCACATCTGTAAGAAAATGAAACTGATTTTGGAACATAGAAAAAATGGTTCAAAGGCCTGCCACAGGAGCACACAAATTTCTGAACTCACGGCCATTGAGGGGGCTAAACATATGCTTTACTGTAAGCAGTAAAAGCACCTTACCAAATCAGGTCATCCTGATATTCTGTTATGTTTTTCTGATTGTTTCTGAGTTGGCAAATAAACATTTCTTGTTAAATCTGTTTCCCCGTTGTTTTTAGCTATTCTGCTGGTGTGCAACTCTTGTTGTTAGTTAACGTAATGGCGGAAGGTACTGTTCTGATCTAATTGTGTAACCAAACCTGGCCTAACTTAGCTTAACTGCACCTAATAATTTAACCTAACTTAATCTCCAGTTTGGAAGTTGGGAAACAAAATCCACACTTGAATATGTTGAGTTTCTTCCATTGTGCTGGAAACAGTCGTAGGTACAGTCGCGTTCATGAGTCCCGATACACAGGTGTTTTTGTTGTCTATTGCAGTGCTCACTGCTTTTGGAATATGGAACTTTTGTGCTTACTGCTTGATACACTGAACATAATTTGGTCGGTTAGCAAGTGAAATAGTTCAACATCCTACCAACGGTGGACACACCATCAGACAAGACAACTACATGCGTATCAGGACTCACGAACGCGCGTGTACAGCTTCAGGAACATGACGATAATAACAGAGAGGATATTTTTCAGCAAGATAAAGAAATTTACCAAACTAAAACTAGAAAAATACAGAAACAAGCAGGATGCATATGCAAAGATTTGGTAAGGTCTTTCTGCTACGTTAAGTGTACATTTTCCGGTAAATAAATCAGTCTTAGTAGTACTTGTTTTTTCTTTCCGCCGGATTAATTGTGATTTCGGATTATTCAGTCACCCCTTTGCACCATATAGCCCGGATAATCGGGATATCTCTGTACTTAAACGCACTCATATTCTCCATATCTTCCCCATCCAATCTCATTGTACATTCACTGACTTCACTTCTCTCGAAGATCATCACTTTACTCTTCCCTACATTCGCCTGCAGATTCCGTTTCATACACACTCTCCCAAACACATCTACCAAGCCTTGCAGCTCCCCTTCTTCACTTATGAACACAGTATCATCTGCAAACAACAGTACAGGAGTTTCCAAACACTGCCCTCTCTCACTAGTGCCGCTCCAACATCCTCTGGCCTACCTTGTATCTCTTATATAATCCCATCCATATACAGACTGAACAACCATGGAGACCCCAAACCCAACAAAGACCCCACATTACCTTCCTCACACCGCCCCATCACACTCCTCTGCACCCTCTCCAAAGTCACTGAAAGACTGGTAATACAACTAGTTACACCTCACACCCTCCTAGCCCCATCACAACTTGGTTTTAGGCCACTACACTCCACAAACACTCTTCTTACAGACCTCACACAGAGAGTTTTTGATGGCATGAATTCAGCTAGGCCACCACACAGAACACTCCTTGTCACACTAGACATTAGTTAAGCTTTTGATTCCATCCCCTGCCACAACCTCACAAACAAAATATTCAACACAAACATTCACAATAACACAAAAAGATGGCTAGCAAACTACTTAGCAAGGAGATATGCACATGTAACTTTTGCTGGTCAGTCCTCGAACATCAGAAACTTCACAAATGGTGTCCCCCAAGGATCTGTCTTGTCTCCTACACTCTTCAACCTATACATGCATGATATACCCACACCCCACACACAACAAATACACATAGCTTCCTATGCAGATGGCATAACACTTACATGCACACACCAAAACACAAACACAGCCACACAAATCCTCCAACCTTACCTCAACACACTACATGGTTCACCACAAACAGACTCAAAATAGCCCCAGCCAAATCTACAGTGACCCTTCTCACAAACTGGACAGCAGAACACAGTCACATTCCACATCTCACCCTAGTCAACACTCCCCTACCACACGCGCACACACACACACACCCAAAATCCTTGGTGTAACATACAGTACATCAGTGTCATTTAAACAACACATCACAAACACCAGAAATAAATTAACACCCAGACTCAATGCCTTGAAGTCACTTGCTCATACAACATTTGGACACAACAAAGAAACCACCACCACAGTATACAAACAATATATACGTTCAGTGATGAATTATGCAAGCCCTGCTTGGGCTCCTAACCTCACTAAAACACACTACAACACTCTTCAGACCATACAAAACAAGGCCTTAAAAATAATCACAGGCTGCGCAGCTACTACACCTACAGACCACCTACACCAAGAAACCAAAGTACTCAAAGTCAAGGATTATCTAGACATGAGAGGTACCCAAACTCTCGCTGCAGCCTCCACAAACCCGCAACATCCACTACACTACATGGCAGCACATCCACACACACCAAGGAACATTAAAACAACACCCAGCACATGATATCATGCTCAAATACTATCATCTCTTCCCCCCTGTCTGCCTCAGACCAGCTTCCAGAAGCATATTTATACTCAAATCACTCGCCATTCCATTCAGTCACTCAGAGACAACACACAGCTGCATGCACGGCCTCCTGATATCCATCCTTCTGATTCCTATCTCCCCCGTGAGGACAGGGTCCACCTGGGCAGGCTGAGATGTGGGCATCATCCAGCTCTCTTGAGTTATCAGAAGAGGATGGATGACTTCATCACTGACTCCTGTCCAGGATGTAATACAGCACCCCATACTATTAAGCACATCTTGGAAGACTGCATGGCACACAATCACCTACGCCAACAACAAAACATACACTCCTTGAGAGGTCTGTGGGAAAGCCCTGTCTCTGCCATGGCCTTCCTTAGGGACTCGGGGCTGTTCGCCCAGACTGTCTAGGGAACAACTACTACTACTACTACCATGGAGACATGACACATCCTTGCTTCAATCCAACCTTGAAATGGAAAAATTCACTCTGTTCACCATCCATACACACTGCAGCTATAGCACCCTCATACATACTCTCCACCACCTTCTACAACTTCCCATCTACTCCATATATTCTTAATACTTTCCTCAACGCTTGTCTATCCACCCTGTCATATGCTTTCTCCAAATCCATGAAGGCTGCATACAACTTCTTTCCCTTCTCTAGAAACTTTTCCACTAAAGATCGAAGAATGAATATCTGATGTACACAACATCTTCCCTTCCTAAAACCTCTCTGTTCTTCTCCAGCTAATTCCTCTGTTACTTCCCAAACTCTGTCAATAAGTATCCTACCACATACCTTTCCCATTACACTAAGAAGGCAAATACCCCTATTATTACCACACACTTCTTTTTCCCCTTTTCCTTTGTACAGGGGAAGAATTATACCTGACTTCCAATCCTCCAGGACTCCACCTTCCTCCCAGGCCAATCTGCACATCTTCCACATCCATTCTCTTCCTATCTCTCCCCCATGCTTCAGCATTTCACCACACACTCCATCAATTCCTGGGGCTTTCCCCTGGGGGTAGGGGGGTTTTCAAGAATTCTCCCCCAGTGTCTCTGCTTGTTGTAAGAGGCGACTAAAAGGGTTGCTTGTGGGTTAGTGCCCCACCCCGTAAAACAACTAACTAAAAATATGAACAAGAAGCCTCGGACCAGGACTGCCCAAAAGTTGACGAAAAAGGACCGGACAAAGGACTTGGTAAACATTGCAACATGGAATGTAAGGGGTATGAATGATGAGGTGAAAGAGAGAGCGATTGTACAGGTGCTTGAAAGTGTGAAAGTGGATATACAGTAAGACCTCACTATAACGGACTAATTGGGGCTCAGGCCAGTCCGAAATATGCGATTTTCCAATAAAAGCGACATCCGGACTTACCCCAGCTAATCCGGACTTTTTCTGATATATCAGACATTAGTCCAGATTGCATCAGTGGTTTTCACCACCATTACAGTATTGTACTGTGTTATACCTTCACTACATTAATCAAATGGCATAATAATACTGTACTCTGCACTGAAAAACATGTCTTTTACTTGTCTTATTGTGGTGAACATAGCTGAAGTTGTCAGGCAGTCCGGACTACTTTCTGGCTATATCGGACTTTTTCCGATATATAAGAGTTTAGTCTGGTAGCTCCTCGAGTCCGATAAAAGCGAATTCCGGTCTACTGAAGTCCTTTATATCGAGGTTTTACTGTATGTGGAATAACGAACTAAATGGCGATGTGAGAGTGTGAGAAAATGGAAGTATGGATGGGGTTTATGCGCGGGAGTAGGTAAGAATGAGAGGGCGAATGAAGGAGTATGTATTGCTTTGAGCAACAGAACGTAAGAGAGTATGGATCAGTTGGGTCAAGGATTGTGTGGGTAAGAGTGAAAGTTGGACTACAAATGTGGGCAATTGTGTGCATGTAAGCGCCAGCGCAAGATCGTGTAAGTAGAGTCAGAGAATAGTTCTGGACAAATGTCGAAGCCTGCTTGGAAAAGTTTGAAAGGAATGAGAGAGTGTTTCTGATTGGAGATATGAAGGGAAAAGTAGGGAATGAGAAGGTGGATGGAGTTGTTGGTGAGTGGGGTGTGCCTGCAGAGATGGATGAGAATGGCAGTGCTTTAGTGGACATTTGTGCCGGGAGGGGATTGGTGTTAGCTAATACCCTCTTCAGGCACAAAATGATCCATAGGTATACATGGCGAGTGGTGAGAAGGGTGGACGGTGGAATGAATGAACGGAAGGCAATGATTGACTATGTGTGTGTGGATGAAAGCATAAAAAGATGTGTAATGGATGCAAGAGTATATAGGGGTTGAGGGAGTGGACTTTTTGACCACCACCAGAACCCAAACAAGATGGAGGAAGAAAAGAAGGGAAGGACAGGAGGAAGTATTTCTCACAAGGAGGGTGGAAAAGTTTCAAGAGGATTGAATAAAGGCTGAATATAAAAGGGAAGTGGAGGAGCAATTGGGTAAATATAGATTGGAGCAGATGGGGGACGTGGAAGGTGTGCTCAAGATATTCACAGTAGAAATCTTTGCAGCATGTGAGGTGGTGTGTGGGGTGAAGAGAAGACGAAAGGGGGTTCAGGGAACAGCATGGTGGACTGAAGAGGTGAGAGAGGCTGTGGCACAAAAGAAAAGCATATAATGAGTGGATGAGGAATAGGGGCGTCGAAGAAGCTGAGAGACGAACGAGAGAGTTATGTGTAGAGAGGAGGAGAGAGGTGAAAAGATTAGTAAGAGAGAGTAAGGAGTGGATGAGGAATTTGGAAGGAATTTGAGTGCAAAGTGGAGGGAATGTAAGAAAATGTTCTGGATAGAAATTGTATGCAGCCTCCATGGATCTGGAGAAAGCATATGACAGGGTGGATAGACAGGGATTGTGGAAAGTATTAAGAATATATGGAGTGGATTGGAAGTTGCTGAAGACAGTGAAGAGTATGTATGAGGGTGCTAAGGCTGCAGTGCATGTGGATGGCAAACTGAGTGAATCTTTCGATTTGAAGGTTGGTTTGAAACAAGGATGTGTCATGTCTCCATGGTTGTTCAATCTGTACATGGATGGGGTTATAAAAGAGATACAAGGTCCGGCAGTGGATGTTGGAGCTTCCCTAGTGAGAGAGGGCAGTGTGTGGAAACTCCCTGTACTGTTGTTTGCAGATGATGCTGTGTATTGAGCAAAGATGAAGGGGAGCTGCAAGGCTTGGTAGATGAGTTTGGGAGAGTGTGTAAGAAACAGAATCTAAAGGTGAATGTAAGGAAGAGTAAAGTGATGGTCTTCGAGAGAAGTGATGCCAGTGAATGTTTAGTGAGATTGGATGGGGAGGATATGGAGAATGTGAGTGCATTTAAGTACTTGGGTAGTGTGATGAGTAAGGATGGAAGTCTGGAGGGTGAAGTGCTTGAAAGGGTGCAGCAAGGAAGGAAGGTTGCTGGTTCGTTGAAATCAGTGATACGAAACAGGGAGGTGTGCATGGAAGTGAAAAAGTTGTTACATGACAGTATTGTGATACCAACTCTAACATATGGAAGTGATGCTTGGACCCCGTTGGAAGGACAGAAGTCAAGAGTGAGAGCAGTGGAAATGAGTTATTTGAGAGGAGAATGTGGAGTCACATGGAGAGACAGACTAACTAATGAGGAAGTGAAGGAGTGTTGTGGTGTGGTTGTGGACGTGATAGGAAGCCTTAGGAGAAACACGTTAAGGTGATTTGGGCATGTGGAGAGGATGGAGAGTGAAAGACTGACGAGGAGAGTGTATGTGAGTGAGGTGGAGGGGGCGAGAGGGAGGGGGAGGCTGAGGATGAGATGGAGGGATGGAGTGGTGAGGTACATGAGAGAGGGGGGTGTGAGTTGGGAGCGGGGTGTTGAAATGTCGGGGACAGAGCGACATGGAGACGATTTGTTTGTGGCCACCCCGTGCGGGATTGAGGCATCTGGCAATAGATAGATAGATAGATAGAACTTTTTTCATTGCTTCCACAACTTCAATCCTGCTGATTTCTTCCTCTCTTCTTACATCCCTTCTTCTCCCAGCCATTCCCCAGCCACTTATACTTGCATTACTTTCATTCTCTGTGTTGAACAATTCATTAAAGTGTTCTCTCCATCTGCTCACCTTCTCTTCTTTCTCCACTTGTAATGTACCATTTTTATCTTTCACTCCCCAGTTGCCTTCTTTGGCACCCTGTCTAAATCTCTCTACCTCTTTCCAGAACACGTTCTTACATTCCCTCCACTTTACACTCAAATTCCTTCCAAATTCCTCATCCACTCTATTCTTACTGTCTCTTACTAATCTTTTCACCTCTTCCTCTCTACATATAACTCTCCTCCGTCTCTTAACTTCTTCGATGCCCTTGTTTCTCATCCACTCACTATAAGCTTTCTTCTTTTGTGCCACAGCCTCTCTCACCTCTTCAGTCCATCATGCTGTTCCCTGCACCCGCTTTTGTCTTCTCTTCACCCCACACACCACTTCACATGCTGCACAGCTTTCCTCTGTGAATATTTTGCACACACCTTCCACGTCCCCCATCTGCTCTAATCTATACTGTATATACCAAATCTCTCCTCCACTTCCCTCTTATATTCTGCCTTTTTTCCATCCTCTCATAACTTTTTTACCCTCCTTGTAAGAACTAATTCCTCCTGTCCTTCCCTTCTTCTATTTCTCCATTTTGTTTGGACTTTGCTTCTGACCACCTGGTCCGAAAGTCCACTCTCCGAACCTCTATATACTCTTGCATCCATTACACACTGTCTCATCTTTTAATCCACACACACATAATCAATCATTGCCTTCCATTCTTTCAGTTCACCATCAACCCTTCTCATCACTCGCCACGTATACCTATGGATCATTTTGTGGCTGAAGAGGGTATTAGCTGTCACCAACCCTCTCCTGGCACAGATGTCCACTAAAGCGCTGCTGTTTTCATCCATCTATGCGGGCACACCCCACTCACCAACTACTCCATCAACCTTCTCATTCCCTACTTTTCCATTTATATCTCCAGTCAAAAACTCTCTCTCATTCCTTTCAAACTTTTCCAAGCACGCTTCCACATTTTTCGAGAACTCTTCTTTCACTGTGCTTGCACGATCTTATGTTGGCGCATACACGCACACAGTCGCCCACATTTGTAGTCCAACTTTCAATCATACCCACACATTCCTTGAGCCAACTGATTCATACTCTCTTATATTCTCATTCCATCTGTTACTCACAACAATACATACATACCTTCTTTTGCCCTCTCATTCTCACCTGCTCCCGTGCTTATGCCCCATCGATACTGCCGTTCTGTCACACTCTTACCTCACCATTTAGTTTCAGTTAATCCACATACATCCACTTTCGGACCCTCAAGCACCTGTACAATCTCTCTCTCTTCACCTCATCATTTGCATCCCATACATTCCATGTAGCTGTCCGTACCAAGTCCTTTGTTTGGTCCTTAGTCGTCACCTTTTGGTCAGTCCTGGTCCGAGGTTTCTCGTTCGTATTTTTAGTTAGTTGTTTTCCGGGGAGGGGCACTAACCCTCCGCCAACCCACTTGTTGTCACGTTGGGAACACATGTTGGTTGATTATAAGGTTACCACCCAGCATTGTAAATGCTTTCCTGGTTTACAGGAAATCATTTGGTTTGCCACTTAGTGTAGAGCTACTCCAACTACAGGGCATCACTACACCAACTGGTTGGATGATGGGCGCCCCCCACCTACTTCATCCATATTATTAGTGCGTTTAACATTGTAAATTCACATTAAATCAATATTCCCACAAAAACATCCCACAAATTGCTTTCTTGAAATGTCCTCCCACAAGAGCTCCCACAAAAGCTAATTTCTCCCACAAAAATGTGGGAATTTCCCACGAAGTGGCACAACTGGCTTAGCAGCGCACCCAAGTACTTTACACGAGAATTGATCACATAAAGGAGTCGGAGTCGGAGATATTTTTACCGACTCCGACTCCAGCCAAAAGTGTCCGACTCCTCGACTCCTGACTCCGATTCCGACTCCACACCTCTCTCTAGTAGTTGTTAATTTTCATACCAATCTTTTCTGCAGCACCTTGTCAAACGCCTTCTTCAAATCCAGGTAGACCAGATTTACCCAGCCTTTTCTTTCCTGCATAACATCCACCACTCTGCTGTAAAAATTCAGCAGGTTTGTGATGCATGATGCTGCTGTAAAAATTCAGCAGGTTTGTGATGCATGATGAGCTTTCCCTGAATCCAAACTGCTTTAATATTATTTTCTCATTTTTTCCTGGAACTTAATTCATCATTTTCTGAAATTTTTTTCACACACTTTGCATAAGCGCTGTTGAGGAATACCTGTTTATAGTGAAGTGGGTCTTCTTTATCACCTCCTTTATAAATTAGCACTATATTTGCTCTTTTCCAGCGTATTGGCAACTTCTGTGCTTACTCGTAGTGAATGTTTAATAATATCATATAGTGAGTGTTTAATGATATCACAAATTGGCTTCATCAGTTGATCTGCACATTCTTTTAATATCCATCGGCCAGTGCCATCTGACCCAGTTGCCTTTCTCATATCTAATTCCCTCATCAGTTGTAACATTTTATTTCTATCTACATGTATTACTATCTCGGCTAACCCCTGAGCCCTTCCTTCTTCACGTGATCCTATAAATTCACTTTCATTTACAAATACTGAGTGTAGCCTGTTGTTCATTATCTCACTTATGTCTTCACCCGTATCATATATCACCTCCCCCTAACTCAATCTCACTGTGGTATCCTTACTTTCATTGTGCCATTTACATATATGTTGAACAGTTTTAGTTCCTTCTCCTATGCTTCTCATGGGGCACCACTGGATTAGATGATGAATGAATGAATGAACTTAATTTTTGTCACTATATCCTTCACATATTTCATTTCTTCTTCTGTTTGTTCCTCTAAATATCCATTTCTTGCCTACTTGTATTCATTCTATGCTTTCTGACTGTGACTTCATCGTACCCTACCCTATTCAATGCCATATTTCTTTTTTCTTGTGCCTTCCTACATCTGTAAATAAACCATTGCTCTTTCCTTTCCATTTGATTAGCAAATATTGGTACATGACTACTGATACCCTCTTCTTATATATTCATCATAATTCCATATTTCTCATGGATATTTTCCATCATTGCCATTTTGTTTTAGTTAGCATTACCAAAATAATGTCATAGGGAGCCAAAGTCTGCCCTTCCATAGTTTCCCAAGATTCCGGGGGCTTGAATGATGAGTGAATGAAAGCGTGGCCCGTTGGATTGGGCAAACTTGAGCTGTCTGGACGTTTCTACTCCTCACCCTGCCCAAGGGTGGGAAAGGAGGTCCAGATGATGATGATGATGATGATGATAATGATGATGATGATGCTATGATTGTCTATCCTGTGTGTATTTACCTATTTGTATTTACCTGTTTGTAGTATACAGGAATTGAGCTAAGCTCGTGTTGTCCTGTCTCCATAACTACATTCATCTAATCTAGTTTTAAATACATGAGTGTTTTTCGCCTGCACCACCTCTTTGTATATAAGAGAGGGGGGTGTGAGTTGGGAGCGTGGTAGTGAAATGGCAGGGGACAGAGTGACGTGGAGGCGATTTGTTTGTGGCCACCCCGTTCGGGATTGAGGCGTCTGGCAATAGACCACCTCTTTGTCTAAGTCATTCCAAATACAGTAATCCGTCCATTATTCGGATGTCCAATACTCGGACATACTCACTATTCGGATATTGTGGGCTGCCCAACCCCCAAAATGCCAAAAAATTCGAAAAAAATTGAAAATTTTTTGATTTTTGGGGATCGCGTCAGTTTGAATTTCCCGCCCGCACCGATCGGCTATGTTTACGCTCGTGGCGCCTGTCTGTCGGTCGCCATTAACCACTCAGCTACTGCCTCGTGAACACCTCCGACAATGGCGGCCGAAGTAATTGCTTTTGTGGTGATACCCTACCTCCTACAGTGCTTGATACTGCTCTTCACCTTCTTCATCATGTGTGTGATGATGGAATTTACTGTTATGTACAGTGCAGTGAAGTGATGTGATTCCAGTGGAAAGTGTTGGTGGTAAGTGCTGGTGATTCTCAATTGGAAAGGTGTGTCAGGTGCAAGGTCTTCCTGTCAGAGTCTGAGATGATAGAGTGGGTTATTACATCAG
>JAGKTI010027912.1:0-13115 GCA_018397915.1 Birgus latro | reverse complement strand
TCCAGTGCCAAATGTCAAACATTCGACTAGACTGAGGCAGAAACGTTTAGGCGTCCCCTCAAATGTGATTACTACAGCACTGAGCTGGCTAACACAAAAACTCTGATATTGCTGGCGTTTCAAAAATCTGTTGAGAAATTCCACAGGTACTGTGAAAATAACTTCAAAGTTCAGTTTATTGTTGTAACTACATATACTGTGCACCATATCGCCACCCCACCACACGGCAAATTCTGTTTACTTGTATTCATCGTAGTCTTGTCAAATTTTCTGGACAGCTCTGGATATTTCGTATATTTTAGCCTGCAAAGAAAATTTTATTCCTAATTATTCAGTGTTTATAATGGAAAAACCAGCTATCATATTTATGAATATTTAAGTTTGTTACACGAAAGGGGTGTCTCTTGTGGCGTTTATACTCCTGTTCACTGAGCTCTATAATATGGAGAGGCTATCTCCACAGCGAGTGTGTAACTTTGGCCGCCACATTGAAACACCCTCACTCGTCGCCTTCACCATGGAAATGCAATTGGAACACCGTTCTTAGTTTGCTGTTTCTGTTTCGCTGTTGCTTACATAAGCTGAGCAGTGGGCCATGGCACTATAGTTTCCGAAGTCATTGATTGGTTGATTTCAAAAGGCACGGGCATCGGGTGTAATGCATAAACATCAGCACCGGTGCCCTGGGCGATGGGCGCACGAACTATGCGGAGCTACCATTGAGAAAGCCTCTCCAAATTATCGAGCTCAGTGCTCCTGTCACATTCCAATACTTTTTACGCCATAACCAGCAGACAAACGTCTGGCGTGAACAGCACATTTATTTATGGTACGAAACACGGGAAAATCAGACGCTCACATTCGGCAATACTGGCGTTTGGTTTTTATAGTACGCCCCTAAGTGGTATGAGGTGGCAGCCATTATCCACTCACTGGTTGTAGTACTGCCTTCTTCCTTCTTTTAAATAATTCTTTTTCTGTCTGCCACCCTCTCTTTCTATTTCTCCCATCGTTCCTCTCAGTTTTTTTTATTTTTTTTACGTAGCTTTAATTAACAAGCCAAATGGTTTCCCGTAAGGAAGAAAACCATTTGCAACACTGGGTGGTAACCATATAACCAGCCCATATGTGTTCCCTACGTGTCAGCAAATGGGTTGGCGGAGGATTAGTGCCTCTCCCCGTAAAAAAACTAAAAGTCGGACGACCACCTCTTACGGAATTATGGTGTTTGGCTATACTTAGATAGTTGGGCTATTGTAGGTCTGAGTGAGATCCACAAAAAAAAAAAAAAGTAAATTCAACTCCAAGACAGCAACCACCAGTTTTACTAAAGAAGGTAAAATGAAAACGTTACATGGTGTAGGATTTCTAATTACAGAAATCTTGCAGACAACATTTTTAAATTCAGCAGTGTATCTGGAGTAGTAGTATGGATTGTAAGTAAACTAAGCAAAAATATACACCTTGGAGGTAATAAAAGTATATATACCGACTTCTCAAAGCTCAGATGAAGAAATAGAAACATTCTATGGTTCCCAGATTATGGAAGAAGAAAAGGCCAGATACACTAGAGACTTGAATACAATGGAAGAAGAAAAGGCCAGATACACTAGAGACTTGAATACAAAGCAAATCGAAAAATGGAGAAGCATGTATGGGAAAATTCGGAGTGGGAGAGAGGAATGACAGAGGTGAGATGGTAAATTTGGCTGAAATGTATAACACGAGAACACTGAACACATTCTTCCACAAAAGAATAGGAAGAAAATGGGCCTAGAAAAATCCATATGGGGAAACAAAGAATGAAATCGCCTTCATTATAGGAGATATGAATTAGACAGTCATAAACGTCACAGATACCAACAAATCAAAAGTAGGAAGTGAACGCAGAATGTTGGGTTGGTCAGTTAGATTCAGTTTCAAAAGTGAAAGAAAGAAAATGATTAGAAATAAAAAATGCCTGCCCAATAAAAGCAAGCAACAACAATGGAAACTTTCATTTATACCAAATGAACAGGTTTTAAGTTATGCCGAGTGTGACAATGATCAACACTGAAATCATCTTCAATGGAGATTTAAAAAAAAAGAAGAAACTGATAGGATTTGTTCAGTCATGGAAGTCAGAGAGTCGAAGAATTTTTTATAGTCAGTAAGCCAAGAAACCATTTACAACGCTGGGTGGTAACCATATAACCAAACCATACGTGCTCCCTACGTGTCAACAAGTGGGTTGGTGGAGGGTTAGTGCCCCTTCCCGTAAAATAAATAACTCAAAGTCAAATGGCCACCCCTTACGGGATTATGGTGTCTGGCAATAGATAGATAGATAGATAAACAGCACAGATACTGTATATTTAGTCAGAGAATAACAATATAGCAGAAGCATTCGCAGCAAGGAATGGTTACAAGATACTGTCAGAATTTTTAATTTCCGATTCTATTTTGCGTACAATGCATAATTCTTACATACGAGTGATTTTTCATGAAAATAAAATGTACAAATTTTTCTCATTCATTTAAGGTGTGTTTGGTGTCTAATAATGAGGTTACAAAATACTGTTACGTCCCCCTGTCCCACACTGCCACAGGCTCCAACAGCAGTAGTTCAGTATAGGAAGGACGTTGCCCAGTTTGTTGTTGTTCTTATTTTCAGCCTTAGGTGTACAGCACAGAAGATCATCTGAGGCGAAGATAAACACTGGCTTCTAAAAGTTCAGTCTTTATTTTCCAAATTATTCACTGTTCTCACACGCACTGAAGCTATACAAAGTTTACTAACTGTTATTACACCTAATACTTGACAACACTCCATGGTTATTACACTCAGTGCTTAACAACACTTTACTGTTAATACACTTAATGCTTGACACCACTCCACTGTTTTCACAAGTACCGAAAATATACAAACTTCACTGACACCATCACCCAACTAAACTTCACTCAAACTGACTGAGGCCCAACTAAACCTTGCTAGTGTCTCATCCCCATACTTATATAAACCTGCATTGTTCGAGAATGATCTGCTTCTCCACAGTTCTGGAATGTGCTGGTCCTAACAGGCCCCTAGCAACACAGTTACCGTGAAAGAGACATCAAAACATGCTAAGGTTTTGTACCATTCCCCTTATATGTATATACTATGCCCGTTACGTATATGTATATATGACCTCCCCCCCACTGTGTTCCCCCACTGTATCCTAGAACTGCAGAC
The DNA here is from genome assembly GCA_018397915.1 of Birgus latro. NCBI lineage: Eukaryota > Metazoa > Arthropoda > Malacostraca > Decapoda > Coenobitidae > Birgus > Birgus latro. The sequence goes on along the minus strand of JAGKTI010027912.1, from coordinate 9,904 downwards.
GTTCCCAGGCTTGACCAGCCAACTCGAAACATATGTAGAGGCAGTCGAGGGCTAACTCTGAGACGGACAACTACTATCTCCGTGCTCCACAATTAAAGGCTGTAAATAGCTACTCCAGGACTTTCCTTCCACCATCAAGAGGGTGTAACAAACATTTGGTAGCAACGGTGTCTTGAACCGTTGTTTCTGACCTCCTCCTGAAGTTTTTAGTGCCACAAACACCTCCTTGCTGCCCCGCATCTCCAAGCCTCGCCCTCTCTCGTGGCGTAATACCAGCTAATACTGGCTCTGCATCTACAGGTGTCCAATTCCCTCACCAGTGCCGTTCTCTACATTGACCACAACCCCACACAGGCTGCGACTATTGATGACGATGCCCTCCGCACCTGTCTTACCTGTTCTGACACCTGTTCATCTTCTGGTGGCCCTCTCCAGCATCTGCCGTTCCCTCGACGTCACCCTCTGCTTCTGCCACATCAACGCCCTGTGCATCTGCCACCCACCAGCTTTGCACCTGCCTGTGGAGACATTTGCCCCGCCCTTCCACTCCTCAGTGCCTCCCATCTGGTTCGGATTAACCACCCATCGCACCAATCAACCCTCCTATTCACGTATCGACTCAAGACCAGCAAGACACTCCACCTCTTCCAAGACTCATCCTACATACCTACTACAAGTCGTATTCACAACCAGTCTCATCCATCACGCCCACCTGCCTCTGACGCCGCCCACTACGTGACCTCACTGTTCTCCCACCAGCTGCTCCACGCTGTCGCCTGACATCCATGCCCTCTCCACTACGTTCACAACTCAGCTGTGTAACTATAATAGTATACCTTCATCCACCCATTATTGACTTTCCATAGAGATTATCCTCCGATTTTCTCTACAGATTGTGTGTTATTCTCATAATTCATCTCCACCCCTCACTTCATACTCACCTTCACCATCTGTCTTTATTACTCATCTCCCATCTCACCTACTATTTATTGCAGCTAGCATTCCGTCATCTCCATACATTTCCATTTCCATTCTCATGGTACATTTTCTCTTCTTCATACTGTAAATATATATATATCAATCCTCATCTCTCATCTTACATTATGTCGCCAGACTACATGTCATACTTCAATATACGGAACTTACTCCATCCAGTCTCAGCCAAGAAACAACCAATGCTCACACTCCACCCGCCGAGGACGATTCACTGACTCACCTCAGTAGTGGGCGCACGTACCCACGACCTGCCTCACCGCCTACCACTTCATTACCCGCCTCACAACACACTTCCCATTCGGTTACTATCCATCCAGATACCTCATCCTCTACCCATGTTACTAAACAGCCTGCTTCTCTCCTTACTCCTGCCACTCTCGTTAACTCTCCTGTCTCACTTCATCTCATGCTTCCCTTAACCTTACCTACCTCTACCTACTCTCTCTCATACTCCCATCACTTCCACGCTTCCAACCATGACCCAAACAATCCCTACTCCACAGTCTATCTATCTCGACGATGCCAATTGACCCAAATTTACAGGCGAGGACTCCACTTGGTCTGTTTATGATTTTCTCAGAGAGGTCGAAACGGACATCCACAATCGGCGGATTACAGATGAAAACCTCAAAGTCTCTTATCTTATGGGTCGCTTACACCAAGGCAATCGGATATCGGATCCGCGATCTGTGCTGGACATTTTGATGGCATAAAAACCTTTGATGATTTCCGTAAGGAACTCATAACACTTTGTTGCCAACAATCCAATCCCGCATCTCTCATTGGGTTCACTAATCTCCTCACCCAGATGGAAGAGGATTTGCAAGTCCCCCCCCCAACATGCCAAACTACGCGAAGCAGCCGCTGCCATGAAAGCCACTAGTAGCGAGATCCGCCAATTACTTACAGGCACGACATGGGTAGCGGAAGTAAATGGAGCTCCTATGGTTTCACTCAACAACTTTGCAGATTTATTTGGTTACCTGAGATTCCTCCACTGGCTTGATCCTAAACAGAGAGAGATAGCCCTGGCGATCAGTTTCAACAATCCAGCGGATAAAATTGTTCAGATCACTAAAACCATCCATGAAAGAACAGGTTCAAACTGCACGCGTCAGACCACAAACCACCCCTTGGTCTCTCAGATCTGTCACACTACCACTCCTCCAGACCAATACCGTTCCCGTTCCACCACACGAGGCGGACCTGCCACGCGACCTGCCACGCATCGTTTTCCAACCACCGGTCATGACCAATCTAGCGTCCGACAGAACAGACAGTCCTCGATCCTCTGCTGGCACTGTCATAAACCCGGACGTCGAGGAAAAAGTTGCGACCGTAAACACACACGGCCTCATTCCCAAACTAGACGGCGTACGCCTTCCCGTTTGTGTCGTCCTACATGCAAATATCACAAGACCAGTATGACACACACAACGGACGAGTGTCGTTACCTAAACCGCCACCAGTCAGGAGAAGCGCCACGCCCATATCGTACCAATATGAAGTAGCAACAGAACACCAACTCCCTATCCACCATGTTGGACCTAAAACTTCCCCAGGTCTAGTCATTCTAGGACGGAATAATGACATACCAACGTCGTTCTTCATGGACACCGGATCTATAGTAAACTTGGTTTCTGATACCTCTTTAGACATCATTCAACGCCAAGGCAAACACGTCAGTTTCTTTGAGCCGCCTGACATTTGCCTATACGGTGTACAGTAGAAGGCTCAGACTATAAGGTCAAGGGAAGAGTCACTTTAGAAGTACAACTAGCCAGCACCTTGCTCCCTTTCCCAATAGAATTTCATGTTACTAACGAAGTGAAATATCCAGCAGATGCCCTTATTGGCTTACCCACCATGGCACAACACTCCATTGCGTTATTGCCTGCCTGTAGTAGTACAGACATTTCTGGGTTCCCAGTCTACAGTATGGAATGTCCCCGTCCTGTACTGCCAGTAAATTCAGTCATTTAGTCCCCCCTGACTCTCGCACTCCCAAAGACTACAGAACAAGCCGAGCCGTCATATCATCATCACACGAGAATACAGAGATCATTCCCTTGCTGACTGAGAGCAAGGAAACACCTGATGATACATACTCTCAGCATTCAGAAAAGGCTCTTCCAGCCTCCTCTAACGACAGCACTACAGCCAACTCAGACATGTCTCAGTTACCTACCTCACAAAGTCTGACTGGTGTTCAACACACAGAGACAAGGCGTGCAGTAACGAATACGTGCACAATTTTGTTACCGCATGAGTTCACCAAAGTCTCTGTTCATGTTGCAGGTGCAAAAGAAGGAGTGGATGTACTAACACTACCTGAGACGTGTTATGTGAATGGCTTAACTTATGAGTCAGCCTGGCGTACGATATTAGAGGACAGCCTATGTTATCTATACTCGCTCAGTGTCACTAATGCTCCACTAAAACTTAAAAGTGGTGTAAAGATCAGAGATTTCCTAGTATACCCAGCGGCCGTAATGGTGTGCCAGGAATCCTCTATCCCTACTGAAGATGAATGTCAACCAACAGAAATATGTACCATTATCTCTACGGGATCTGCTCCAACTCGTTCGCCTGACCTGCTCTTAAATCTGACTTACAAAGATTTTCCACAGCATAAATCTCAACTGCTCGACCTTTTGCACGCTTACAGAAATGTGGTAGCCTTACCCGGAGAACAAATGGGCAAGACAGACTTAGTCAAACATCATGTAGACCTAGTACCAGGAACTCAGCCGATTTACATACCAGCATATCGGTTACCTCACAGCTTGAGAAAGCAGACAGATCGGATGGTACAGAAAATGTTAGTTCAGAACATTATCGAACCCTCCGTCAGTCCATGGAATAGCCCTCTTTTCTTAGTCCCAAAGAAGGACGGCAACTTTAGACCAGTAGTGGACTACCGTAAAGTAAACTCCGTAACCGTTCCAGACCATTTCCCATTACCCGTACTCACAGATTTGCTAGAATCACTAGGTGAAAATAACGTAGTCTTTTCAACCCTAGACCTGCTCAGTGGTTACTGGTAGGTCGAAATGGAAGAATCCTCTCCCCATTTACAGCCTTCAGCACCCATTCCGGACATTTTCAGTTTAAGAGACTTCCTTTTGGTTTGAGAAATGCTCCTTCAGTATTCATGCGACTTATCCATTCGGTCTTCAGTGGCATGATTGGACACTCTCTTTTTGCTTACCTAGATGACATCAATGTTGTAAGTAAATCAGTCCCTGACCATTTTCCCAAACTACAACAAGTATTGGAACTCTTACAGCTAGCAGGCCTGAAAATCAGCTTCAGTAAATGTGACTTCCTGAGAAAGAAAATCAACTTTCTAGGCCATGTCATCGACGCACAAGGCATTCATACTAATGACGACAAAACTAAGGCAATCATCAATTTCCCAGAACCTACCACTACCGATGCTGTCAGAAGTTTCCTAGGCCTAAGTGGTTACTATCGCAGATTCATTAAAGACTATGCAAAGATCGCAGCTCCTCTAACCCACTTACTAAGGAAGAATGTATCCTTTGTATGGACTAACGATCAGTCCCAGGCTTTCCAAGCACTAAAGACAGCTGTTGTCAATGCCCCAGTTTTAGCATTGCCTGATTATGCCAAACACTTTCTTCTATGCACAGACGGCTCAGGCGCAGGACTTGGTGCAGTTTTAATGCAACTAGATCACGCATCAAGAAAGCGTGCAATAGCGTATGCTAGTCGTGCACTTACCACCGCTGAATGTAATTACAGTGTCACCAATTTAGAAGCTTTGGCAGTAGTCTGGTCCTTGAAACATTTCAGAGATATAGTATATGGTTATCCAGTGCATATCCAGACAGACCACCTCCCTCTATGTGATTTGTTTAAGGGACGCAACCTCGTCGGTAGGTTAGCTAGATGGTCCATCACCATCCAGGACTTCAAACCCACATTTCAGTATGTCCCAGGAAAATCGAATGTAGTCACAGACGCCCTCTCACGTCATGTAGCCGCACCTGTCACGGCCCTGCAGACCAAGGCCACTGACAGCACAACCTTAACATCAGAGGATGTTCAAAACTCTCAGTGCAAAGTTTCCATGTGGTCCTAAGTAGTTTATTTCCTCGAATCAGGAGATGCCTCGACCTTACCTGCTCTACCAGTACCACTAGATGAGTTCATACTAAAAGATGGTCTCTTGTACAGAAAAACATTCCTTACAGGGAAGAATTTGCACAACAAAGTAGTACACCAACTCGTTTTTTTTTTTTTTATGCAAGAAAGAAGGAACCAAAGGCCACGGGCCTGCATACTGTTCCTTCCAAGAAAAAGCAAAAACAGTACAAAAGAGAGCCAAATTCAAGATCCGTTCAATTCGAGATGCCTGGACACACTGTGTTTGAAAGACTGGAGATCGTAGGAAGTAGGAAATACAGACAGAGGAAGACAGAGGAAGACCTAATATCTGCGGTCCTTCACATCGTTCATGATACACCTCACGCATCCCATCCAGGTAAAGACCGATGCTTGCACCAAGCACGTCTCCAGTACTATTGGCCAACCACGCGTCGCAATATCAATGCACACGGTGACTCTTGCATCTCGTGCCACCGCCATAAAGGTTCCACCGGCTTACCTGCACCGCTCTTACAATATCCAATCCCGTCACGTCAATGGGAAACAGTGTCCATCGATCTTCTAAAACTCCCTCTTACAGAATCAGGCGCAGACTATTTGTTGGTAGCAGTCGACCAATTCTCACGCTACTGTGTCCATGTACCCCGCGAAGAGTGTTGCACGTACTTTCGTAGATCACGTAAATTGCCCCTTTCAATACACCACATACCATCCTCACTGACAATGGTACTGAGTTCAACAATAGCCTCCTGGAGGAGATCTGACGCCGCTTTAAAATTAACAAATGCAATGTCATACCTAGCCATCCAGCTTCCAGTGGCCTTGTAGAGCGCCACAAATGAAAAATCTTAGAGTGCCTCAGACACCTAGGCTCCCATACTTTCGTCATGGGATGACTGGATTCCCCAAGTGGCATCCTCAATCAATAGCTCCATCAACGCTTCCATTGGTGAATCTCCCTTCTTTGTCCTCTTTGGTTTTGACAAACACCTACGATACACCCTGTTATCCTTAAAGCCAGACCCCATCTATAACATGGATGACTATGTCAAAGTAAAATTGGCCAACGCCAACATAAATCTGCCTCTCCTATCACTATCGACGTTGGTGATCTAGTCTATGCTCATTCCCATATGTGCACCTCTACATTGGATGACAAATTTACTGGCCCCAATCGCATACTGAATAAACAAGCCAACAAGTTCCACATCCAAGACCTCTCCACTACAGACACTAAGTGGGTCCATGCTGAAGATCTAAAACGTGCTCCACGGGGCCTATTGTTGGAAGAATCACTTGCACAACCTACTGCTCTCCCTCCTACCCCACAAATCCCTCAGTCTACCCCATCTTCACCTATCCATCAGTCTCCTTCATCTCCACCTACACCTACTCATTCATCAACCAATCAATATCGATCCAAATTGCGTTCCACCCATCAACCTCTCCAGTAACTCTCTCATTAATTCCACCCTAATCATCTAGGTATGATGTTGGCAGTCTACCTGCTGGCAGTGCTGACCCTCCTATTGTCCGGGTCCGGTGAGGACGATGGTGGAGTATGTGCCTTGGTCGGCTCGGGAGGCGAGGTAATGCTCATCGAAGATGTAGTCTCCCTGCGCTACGATCTTACGCCCCTGGCCAACGTAGCCATCGCCCTGCCTGCCTACGCACACCAGCTCCACAAAATCAAGACCCACCTCACAGCTCTCATGGGGAAACACAACCCAAATCCGTATTTATATCATCTTTTCCTCCCACTCTCCTGGCAGCTGCAATACATTTCTTGTCAATTCACTGAGCTCACTGACACATTCTCCATTCAGCCACCCATAGGTTGTTCTCGTGTGAAACGAGGTCTCTTTGACCTTGGAGGTGAGATTCTAAGCGGCTTGTTTGGCGTCACTACAGCCCGTGACCTTTCCGGGTTCAACTCTGACCTAGCTCATTTAGCTTTAGCCCTAGAATCTCAATGCCGAGTCATCATGGTTCAACACACTATGTTACAGAAGATTACAACCCACCTAAATGAAGTAACTTACACTCTGAACAATTTCAACGACATCTTAAAACAACACCTCTCAAATCTCAACGTTATTTCTCAGTTCTTTTATCTCAAACTCATCATGGATAATCTCCAACTAACCATTGACTCTCTATTCTGTCAGGTCACTATCTTGGTTCATATCCTAGTCGATGCTATTAATGGACGTGTCACTGCAGACTTAGTACCTATCTCAGCTCTCTGCTCTGTATTAGAATGGGCTCACTCTGCTTTCGGTTTATCCCCAGTACTCCCCTACTCCTCTCTCGAATATTACTATCCTGTTCTCGAGGCCACTCTTCTCACCACATCCGTCGTCGTCCATATCCCTCTCCGTTCTGACATCACCTTCAACCTTTTCCACATCATTCCCTTCCCCTTCCGATACAACAACTCCTTATTGCAAGTCTCTGTTCCTTCAGAATATTTCCTCCTCTCACATGACCATCTTTCAGTTGCCTTCCTTTCTACCACAGACCTCCAGCAGTGTTCCTCCCTCACCCCTACCTCTCGTCTCTGTGCTGCCCACCTTTTCGCTATCTTCCCTAGCAGCGCTACACCCTGTGAGTCTGCTTTAGTTCGTAACCATTCCATATACTCGGCCTGTTCCTTTGTTCCAGCTCCTGTACTCCCAGTCCACCATGCTCACCTCAACCACGTCCAGTACTTCTTCTTTACTGCTCCCATCTCTGTAACCACCATGTGTCCTGGTACTTCGGTCCGCTCCGTACCTGCTAGTGGTCTCTACAAAGCACCGGACTATTGTACCGTCAAATCAGAGTCAGTCATCACTTACGCCACTCGCTATCACCAATCAGTCTGTACACACTCCTATGACATCTTCCAACCAATTGATATGCCTTCCAACCTGCCGTCTACTAATATTACCGTTATCTCCCCAAACATGCGTATGGAAACATTCCTCAACGACAGTTACTTCATTATGGATCAATTTTCTCTGGCCTTCAGCCGTTCAAGGGTTCATCCAACAGTTGTGTTTCCCCCTGTGGCCATTTCTTTCATAGGTTTTCTCCTCGTCATCTGTGCAGTGCACAGTTGTGTCCAGAAAATGGAACACAGACTAAAGGAAGTCAGAATTGCTGCTGGCATAGTACGCCCTACCCAAGATTAAGTGCCCTCGCATTCAGTGACTACCAATGCCACCTAATAAGTTGCATAAACTGTGGACAGAAAAAGTACCACCAGCAAATGTTTGCATATCTCTGATACAGTAATGTGTGACATATAGAAACTAACATAAAAAAAAATGGAAAGACATGTGTACCTTATTTCACAAGAGTTATCTACAGTACTTATATAGATATAGGAACATGCGTGAACACATACTCCATTTACTCCTTGTGTCATATATCAACATGACTCCTTGTGTATCTTATATCAACATACCTTCCCTTGTAACAATGTATATCCCTAGCTTACATCCCTTGACATGGCCATGTCCTCCCTCTGACCCCAGTATCATACTTACTCCCTACCATCCCCTGTATCATAATCCCTCCCTCCTTCCCCTGTATCATACTCTCCACTTGTACAAACTTCCACCTCCCTTAGTCATATGAACCACCCCATATAACTCCTCTTTAGTGTCAGGAGACACCATCTCAACCACCCGGGGGAGTATTGTACCATTCCCCTTATATGTATGTATTATGCCCGTTATGTATATGTGTATATGCCCCCCTCACTGTGTGCCCCCACTGTATCCTAGAACTGCAGACGTCATCAGGCGTTCCCAGGCTTGACCAGCCAATTCGAAACATATGTAGAGGCAGTCGATGGGTAACTATGAGATGGACAACTACTATCTCCGTGCTCCATAATTAAAGGCTGTAAATAGCTACTCCAAGACTTTCCTCCACCATCAAAAGGGTGTAACAAACAGTTTTCTTACACTACATAATACTAAATCATTTACGAAACTTGAATTAAATTACATAATTTAACGAACAATCACGTAAATGAAACATTATTGAGAAAAAGAGTATAAAAATTAATGGAAAACTTATGAAACAACTACGCTCCAAACAGCAGGCAAACTGGCAACTCTGTTTGTTCCGATACTGGAACTACTGCAAACATCGAGAAACATCGAGATGGTTCTCGTGCACGTTACTGACAAATCTCGCTTCATAACAATACTTTGTGATGTTGTTCATGATTTTGTATTGTTGGTTATATACGTCAAAGGACGAAGATTTATCGGTTTTTAACATATGTACGGATATTTCTTTATTTATACTTTTATTCAAATACTCCCAGTGGTCACCAGCAAAGGTATTAAAAGAATTTTTTTTTTTCGTCAGACACTGCGGTTCCTACGGACAGAAGATCGCAGGTGGCAAAGGAATAAACTTTGCAAAGAATCTATGATGTATCCTCAACTCATATATGCTGAAACGTTACACTGCCTGAGAAGCAAATAATAGTTAATATACGTCTAAAGTGTTATAATTTACAGATTATATGCGTAAAACTGCTTATATTTCACCAGTACCAACCATTATAACCATTGCTAGAATCTGTCATGCATAAGGTAAATAACGATCAGTATGACTAAGTAGCTATATTAATATTCGTCTTTATATGAACTAACACCATTTTAAAGTCATGGATATTGCTGTCAAGTTAAATTAACAGATTTATCTGCTGTACAAAGATGGAGAAAACGGTCTTGGCTCCAGACCTGCATGGTGCCTTGCGTACGTGCGT
>JAGKTI010027911.1:0-13115 GCA_018397915.1 Birgus latro | reverse complement strand
TGCAATAAGAGATTAGCAATAGAAAAGGACGCTAGTGATAGAGCAGTCTTATGCAAAGGAGGGAGGGGTAACATTGTCTTTTTTTGCCATCGAGCTTCATGGTATAATCTGCAAAAGGACGAAAATCTTAGCCAAGTTGAGGTAAACGAACTATAGAACTGACCTCGCGTGTAATGAGTCCCATCATGCCTGTCCAAGTCCCATCGCTCTGCAGTAAGCCCCAAGCCCGATCAGGGGATCTCACGTACGTGTATCTGTCAGAGGGACGTGATATAAGCACCTTTGATGATAATATAACCTTATCCATAGCAAAAAATAAGTCAAGAGGGTAAGTTCGTATACATATTTTATTACTGCTAACTTAGGGCAAGTTGTGCAATGAACCAGCGTTTATTTATCAAATCCAAATATTTCCAGTGAAACATAGAGAGCATTAAAGCAAATGTGCATAAATAGCTCACGTGAAGTTCATGATGGTGGACAGCATCTCCATAATGTTCCCTGCTGGCCCCCCGAAGGTGAGTCGTTTGCCCTCTGGTGCCGTGGGATCATCTACTGTAAATGCCACCTGTGCCACTAACTCCTCCGCTGTCACTAGCACGTGTGGCCGGTGTGGGAACCTGCCCCGAGATGGTGTACGGTATAGTGTTGACTAGTAATGTCATTTGGATTAATATATACTCTCAGGTAATGCATTTTTCATTCTGACAGTAAGACTATATGTTAATGTATTACACATAAAACAGAACCTGGACATTATAAGCCTTTGTTTTCCAGTATCAGCTGTGCTAACGTTCGTCAGATAACAGATAAAGAAAATAACTGTGGTGATCGATCATGTTGTTTGCATAACCTAAGGCCATTCAGATCGTTCAGAATTATTAATATTCAGACTCAGTTCGGTCTGTTTAGATTCGATAAACCTGTTTAGATACAATTAGGTAAGCTACTGTCTATACATTTTTATCTCTAACTTGTCCTAAAACTCACATCTGCTTATCTTGAATCCTGAGATATAACAATAGATCAACACTCGATTATGATGCTAGTCATGAAGAGGTGTTATGGGAAGGATGTAGAGCTGTAGTATTGTCTTTTTTTTTTTTTTTTTGCCACTGGCCTATGTGAAATAACCTGCAAAAGGACGAAAAACTGATAACAGTTATGGTAAAAAAAAAGTAGTTATTGTATATTCAAGCACACACGTTGGTTCAGTGTCATTTAAGTCCACATACACGAATTCAAGTAAAATTAGTCCCATTCTCGTAACTTCATCCCTTCACAATATTTGTTTATGTATTTCTTGTCTCTTCCCCTGTAGGTATCATATCTTGCACCATCTCTTATGTAGTGTACGAGTCAGTAATTTGCAGGAATGCAGTAATATTAATACAATTTAACATGCAAGACCTCTCGTGTATGCAGCTCAGTGTCTCTGTGTTACAGCAGTATCTTACGGGAGCGTTGTCGACAAACAGTTTACCGTAAGAACTTCTGGGGGAAAAGATCTGGTGGATGGGTGAAAGTTAGACGTTGATCGATAGTCCATGATGCCACTTGTAATGGCCGGGATTCTGGGTCGGTGAACGGCAGCCATGAGAACACTTTGGTCCTGTTGATGAAAACGCAATCCGTCCATTAATTAAAACTAAGAATTTTCGACTATTTATTATGGTTATGTACGATTGTAAAATAATAAGATAACAAAGTCTGATATATTAAAGATGTTAAATACTAATGTGAAAAACTTGAACTACTCCGACCATTCCACTAGGTTTAAAAATTCATTGTTTATTGTCTCGGTACGTAAAATGGAGCAGTATTTATGTTGGCAAATGTATGTGGATAATATTCATTACCTGAAGACGGGCAAGGTATCATCCACAACAGCAACCAGAGAAGTGGTTCGTGAGAGAGTCCTGTGAAGGTGGGGAATGGTCTGGAGTTGGAGGAGAGGGATGCGAGTGAATACGAGCAGCTTTGTTTTCTGAACCAGTAGGAGGTGGCTCTTGAAGGAGGACTCAGCGAAGGCGGCGAGGAAGGCTGGGTCATTGCTCACCACAACGATCGTCACGCACCACAACGCATGACCAAGCTATTGGTGCCAACATAAATAATAATACGAAACTAATAGTGCCAACATAAACTGTATCACAAACCTAATGATACAGAGGTAAAAAATATGACGAACCTAACGGTACGAACACGAATAATATCACAAAACTAACCGTGCCAACATAAACATCAGGAACCTAATCCCAACAAGAATATTATCGCGAAACTAATGGTGCCAACATGAATACTCGTATTACAACGAAAGGACCCTATTACTCCCCCTGTCCACGATTTACACCCATCGAATATTCTGTATATTCCTGGCCTGTGTTTTAGTCATTGGTGTGTCCTTGCCCTAAGTTCTCGTCGGTGGTCCAGGAACTGTAACAAGGATCTCTCGGTTGTGAGCCAAGTTTGCTTCCGATCACACAGTGCTAACTCATAGGAATACTTAATGAACTAAACTGTTTTATGTCTGGTTCCTTCAACCTGATGACGTCTTTCTTTCTATCATGCCGACTAAAGCAGGCAAAAGGGAACAGAAAGACGTGTACGGGAACAATATTAATTAGCCGTGTGTTTTTAAGCATAATATTTTCAGAACTGAGTTATTGCCTCCATATACCGGTTTCATCACGCTAATTCATTTACATACCGTGGCTACATACCTGTCGAGCTGTGGCTATACTCTGTGAGAGCTGTTCGTATGTCATGCTGGAGTTTTGTTCACTAGTTTTCACCTTAAACACTCCGACTCCCCAAGGAGCATGTAAGTGTGCTAGATCCTGAAGGAGAACACATAATGATAATTCTTTCCTATTCTTCACAATTGAAGCAACAATAAATAAAACATATTATCTGGAAGTATAAAGGTTTTGATTGTCTTTGGGCAGACTTTGGCTGATCTAGTTCATTCAATAGCACAGAGGATTAAAGCCGAAAAAAATGTGAATACTTGTGTCGTACAGTAAGAACAGATCTAATGTTTAGCTGTCGACCCTATCAGGCTGTTCTGTTGCAGCTCTAAGCAGGTTTCATACTACTGTTGTGCCTACTTACTTTTGTCACGGAGATCGCCCATGAGGAGCCATCTGTCAAAAGTAAGACAGAAAACCGAGAACACCGCTCTGTGGCCAACATGTCATCCAGTGGTAGGCGGCTGTCCATTGACGTTATGGTCGTGTCTGACATATACGAGGGTGGATAAAAGCACACTTCAATAGCCTTTTTTTTTTTTAGTACAAGAGCTAGAGTATTTGTGGTAATATGCACCAAAGTCAACTCTTTATCTACCAATGTTTTCTCTCTGCTATTTAAAATTGCCTATATTATACTAGAAGTAACACAACGATGAGCAAGGAGAGAATCATGTTCAGTCAGTCAGTAAATACTAATTGGCGAGGTTAGGTTGCATAGTTTATGTTCGTTTTATATTATAGCTCAGTTAAATTAAATACTCTAACTACGAGTAGCTGTGTAGTTATGGATAAGCAACCCTTCAAAAGATCATAGCTCCCTAGGGCTGCAGTGGCTAGACACATTCGATAACCCATCAGTAATTGGAATTCTGTGTACCTTTTTTTCTTTTTCTTTTTTTTTATCGTCTAAAGCAAGCAACTGAAATAATTAAATACAACAAAATAACTTCATGATATTTGGTGATGCACATGTAATAGCGTAGATCAAAATGAATCAAGACTTTTGTTTGTTTGTTTTTCAGCGCTTTCCCTTTTCTGTACTGTACGTGCCTGTGATGTGATGTAGGCGGGCATGGACCAGGAGGCAGGTGACCCCAAGGCCGAGCCACAGTATCCCCCCAGAAGACGACATCATGCCACCACTACCACCACCGAGACACGTCACGTCCACCAGAGCAAACCTCCGCTACTACCGCACGTTACGACCACCAGAGCACACCTACGCGTTACGACCACCACAGCACACCTCCGTCACCACCACACTTCACGACCACTACGTAATGCCTCCATCACTGTCGAAATATGTTACGACCACTATGGCACGCCTCCACGACCACCACATCTATTTCTTAAACAAACCTCCATCATAACACTCTTTGGGCCAGCTTCATTAAGGAACTGTAAATCTGCTCCTCCTCGTAACTCTAGATATATATGTTGCATTAAGAATAACAGAAATAATTCAGCACCCTTCTTTCTTTATCCGTTCTTTGAAAACAAAAAATCTCTCATGACTGAAAGATTTGTTCTTCAGAAAGAACAAGAGGTAGGAGAAGATTTTTAATACATGATGCAAAGGCAAATCCCAGTTAGGAGAGGGAATTGATCATGAGTTTGTGATGTCAGATCTGACCAACAACCAGAAAGCAAAATCAATCTGTGGTTTATGGAAGTTCATTCTTATACTTTCCGTGTTGATGTACATTTTCTGGATGAGGAAAGTTACGTAGTTTCATTTCCCCCAGTTCATGTGTATCTGAAACCACAAAATTGTCATACGAAACTCAGACTTCCCTCATCTTCCAAAAACTGTTACCAACACATACGTCAGGTTGTCTGATAAGCTTCATGACATCATATTCGAATGAAAATGGCCGTTACTCCATGTTGTATTTTTATTATGATTTTCTTTACACATTAATATATATACCACAACATATTACTCCTATACCATTATGTAACAAAAATACTTACATTGTTTAGAAATATGTTTTTATTCCGTTAATTTTGTTTTTACATCAAATCATTTTCGTCTGGGAAACGTTTTAAATATGAAGCAGGTGAGAGAACCTAGTTAAACATTCTAACCAAGTACAACAAATATTATTTTATTACTTTCGAGGAAGCACAAGCAATTCTGAAGCCTGTAATACCAATTTTCCGAGAAGGAAAAAACGTAATACAAGAACGTTTGGTATGACACATGAAATACAGATTGTTCATAACTTTCCTAACCCGGACAACATACATTTTCGTTCTGAAAGATATGGACAATAACTTTACAGTAGAAAATAAGACTTAAATGTCTGTTGAAGGTATTATGCCATGTACTTATTAAATACGCAGTATCTTGAAAATCTCAAAGTAATGGTGGCTTTGGGCTGTAAGTGCTCACTTAACTGAGAGCTCATATAACTGAGAGCACAAATGAAGTCACATCTCTTACCTCCCTTCAGTCAGCTGTTTGCTCTGCTCAGCTTTGGGTAACAAAAGCAATATATATAGCACAAATATCACACTATTCTGATTTTCCCCTTTTATAAGAGACGCAGATGACTTTACAGTAAAGGGAACTTTATCTTTTCCTTTGCTCTTACTAGTTTTTCTCTAAGAACGACAACGAAACTATATCATGTGATTCGTTGGCAATTGATAATCTTGATACACAGAACCAATTCACTCGGCTGTCATATATAAAGAGCCTGTCTGGTTAGCATCTGTTTGGACTGGCAGAGAATGATTCAAAACTGAAGGAATTTTGAAAGTTACTATGAATGAAGTTGACTATGAGTACTTCAACCTTACGTTTAAGTGAAACTCAGTAATACCTGTACAGATCAGGGTATTTAGTATATCCACAGTGATAATGGAAATCTGTTTGTACTGCTCTGAGATTCATTTCAGATAAATATATTTCATCATGGTGCAATGGTATGGGATGGAACGCTTTAATACGGCTGTAAATTGCTTTGCAATGTTTCCCTTTTCTGGGTCGGCCTTTGCGATGCCTGTTCTCAACGTGTCCCTCCTGCTTCCACCGCCTGAGCCACCTGCAGACAGTGGTGGCGCTGGATCCGGTTACCCAAGCTATGGCACGAGCTGACAGGCCCCCCACCCACAACCAGATGAAGTTTTTGCGTTCTGTCAGAGAGGTTGGGCGTGAGGGCCGCTGTGTTTCCATGTTCTGTCTAAGAGAGATATTCAACAATTAAATATAAAATAGAACTTTGTCCTCCTGGTTACTTTGTATCATGTGTAGGACGTACGATTTGTAGTTACTTTTGTTTAAGTCCTTCGCAAACGGAACTTTACTTTCACTGCACTCCTGTTGCTACTGGGTATTTTATTAAGTACCAGGTTATTAGTAAACTGTTTGATGAAGGCTACTTATAAATCTCGTTCAGTTCGAAAAACCTCTTCTGAGTTAAATACCTTCTGAATGTAGGGACAACATATAAAAATCCTGAAGTATCTTTGGATATTGTGAGGCAAGTTTGGATAGTGGTAGTAAATTTTGGGTACTGAATGGCAAGAGGCGAGTAATATCTTTCATTCATAGGCACTGTCCGGTATTTTTTTTAATCCATAATATATTTGCTGTAACGAGGTCCATCGATTAAACAAAAAAAATCTGCCATATAGATCGTAATATGAAGCCTGCCTAGGATGGAGTGTGCGTAGAACGTCACTGGTTCTCTGCTTCATATCCCGAAAAAGACACACGAAACATGCTAGTAATCTCTTCACCCCATGAAAGATGTGGGAAACTTTAACATGTTAAAACTGAATAAGCATAAAACAGCAATAGGTTATAAACAACAAGAGTGGATCGAAATTCGTCAAAAGCCAACAGTAACAAGTCTTTATACAAGTTTTTAAGTAACAAAACAATTCTCTAAGCAAATGCCCCAAAAATTAAACAAAAGAAACAAACCTCAAAGTAACAGAAACATATTTCTAAGAAAGAGAAACAAACCTCAGTGCAAGAGAATCAAATTTATGGGCAACAGAAATAAATCTCTAAGAGACAAACCTCTAAGCAGCAACAAAAAAAATATATAAGCAACAGAAATAAACCTGCATCAGAAACAAATATCTAAGCAATAGACAGGTTGGTACTTAGAGATCGGTACGCTGGCATGACTGTGTAGTGCCGAAATTTTAAGTGTAATTTAAGTGTAGTGTAAGTTACTATAAGTGTAGTGAAAGTGTAACCTTGAAATTAAATATTTTCGTCTGCGAAGTGCAATTTCTAGCCGTTAAGTTGCATATTCAAATTTAATCTTAGTTGATATTCAGAGTGTAACTCTATTATTGATAGAACTAAGTCGAGCATCTATATGAATATGATTGACTTTATACATATGGATCAGCCGATTCCCACCGGACGCGCATAACATCGAAGCTTTGGCAAGAGTTTCGTGCTTTGAATTCGAGATTAACATGTCAGTGTTAATAGTATTCCCCTTTTGAACTATGTAGTGGTGGTGAATTGAAAGTTGTCTGAGTTCTAATTGTTGATGATAGTCATTTGTGAGGGTAAAATTTGCAATACTGGCCTTGCGTTGCATGTCACTGTAGGGCCATAAAACCAGCGTGGCGATAAAGTGTTCACATTTTCATTTGTCTCGGCTTCGATGTTATTAAAGTTCCCGTCCACTTATTACAAAAATTTTAAACATCGTAAGTCAATTCTCTGTGTGTCGAATGCAAACGTATTTTTCATATTCTTTAGAGATCGTGGAAGAGACATTAATGTTGCAAAGTAATGCATCAAAGTCATTGACAATTCTCGATACTGTGACGACCGAGGTTATTATAAGCTGTGGATTTGTGTGAAACCAGCATAGCGCTGTCTTCCTGCATCGATTTCGGGGCAGTGTGTTTTAGTCCCTATATTCTCCCTCCCTTTTGTACGATGTAAATCTTCATATACATCGGTGAGTTAACTTAGTGATATTTCCCCTTGTCCCTCTTGTACTGATTAATGATAGCACCGTCTTCCTTCATTGATTTCAGATTGCCACTGCTCTTCATATCGTTTGCTACACGAGTGTGTGTGAAGCCGCCTGGCTCGCATTAACTGCCTATGCCCGTTTACACTAAAATCCCTCCTTTCTTAGTTCACGTAGTTCGAGAGAGAATATCGGCTGGTCCACTAGGATATTCCATCCTTCTGTATACCGTGTTTAGCTGGATAGGATTTTCACTCTACGTATATTTAGCCCACAAAGAATATTGAATATTGATCCCTTTGAGTATTGATCCTTTTGTATAGTTCCTTTTTGAATATTGTGTCAATTTATGTATGATCTTTGAGTTAATTTGTATATTCAGGCTTAAAAGAATATTCTGAGTTAGTAATATTTCAATGCTTCTTCCCGAAGAGTCCGTCCGAGACCACGGGAATACTATATTCCTCGTGAATCAGCATCATTCTCATTGTTATATTCGTGTGTGATAATATTATTCTGATTATTATATTCAGTTGTGATAATATTATTCTGATTATTATATTCAGCTGTGAAGATTTTCATATTCGTGTGTGATAGAATCATTCTGAGTACTTATTCTGCTGTGAAGATTACAATATTCGTGTATGAAAGTATCATTCTGAGT
This sequence comes from Birgus latro, assembly GCA_018397915.1. Classification (NCBI taxonomy): domain Eukaryota; kingdom Metazoa; phylum Arthropoda; class Malacostraca; order Decapoda; family Coenobitidae; genus Birgus; species Birgus latro. The sequence continues at coordinate 4,743 of JAGKTI010027911.1, read as the reverse complement.
ATTTATTCAGTTGTGAAGATTCATATTCATGCGTATCTGTTTCTTCTGAATATTTATTCAGTTGTGAAGATTCATATTCTTGAAGTTATTGATCCTGGTTATATTAGTCTGCCTAGTGTCATTCTCAGTTCGAAGAGTAATTCGTCTTTCAGTTCTTGATCATTCATAATTCGAGGAGTAATCGGTTTTTGTTCCTGTTATTATTTGTTTTTCTTTGTTGTTATTATTTAGTAAATTTTAGGTTAATTCCCTTTGAGTTTGAGTTATGCCATCCTCTAAGGAATAAAACTCATGAGATTGAGTGGCCCGCAAGGTGTGCTAATATCTTCTTACCCACACACTCTTTAATAAGATCATGCTACCCTATTTCTCGTAATCTCTAAAATACCAAAATTCATCATCATTTCCATGGCGGAATAAATTCGCAGCATTACGCTGGATGGTGGCAGCATAAACTCTAAGTCTCTGATCCTTACCGCGTGGTACATCAACCTCCTGCTCTACACTGGTGAGGAAAAAAAAAAGTTTTGAGTTCTACACTGGGTGACTAATTACTCTTAATTACACGGAGACAAAATCTTTGTTATTACAACCGAGCTGCTTTATCACACACTCTCAGGCTCTGTGTTACGGGTTATGAAGGAAAAATGATCCATGGGTACCACAAACATCACTCACTCATTGGAGAAATGAACTGTTCCCACCAACTGCCTAAGCAAGGAAAATATTTCTAAGGAACAATAACTACTAATAAAAGACACACGTCTCATAAAACAAACAGGTTATTCAACAACAAATAAATATTTAACAAGAAACGTAATGTAAAGGAAAAAATATTGTCTTCCCTTAAAATGAGGCGTGTGAAAACAAAAATGGGTCTTAAAACAAGTCTGAAAGCAACAGAAAAATGCCCTAAACTAATCTTAAAACAAAAAAAAACGTTGCCACTAGGCGGTAAATTTTTCTACTAATTTCCTGTTGACCGAGAGATATTCACTGTGCTTTCATGTTCTCAAATCTGTGATCAGTAAACACAAAAATATTGAAAATTAAGTTAATAAGGTACAAAGATACTAATTACCTTCGTGCAAAGATGTTTCGTTCGGTCAGAGAGGTTCGTTGTGACGATCGCTGTGCTTTCATGTTCGGTGTCTGAAACTTATGCATCACACAATATTAAAAAGGTGGAAACTATCTTGATCAGTATAAGGTTGTAAAAGATTAAAACGTCTCCCCGATAAAGAGAAATTGCTCGTGCAATGGGGGTACACCATGACTAACATGAACGCGTTACATCATGACTAATATCAGTACGGTACTATGTCACTAACAGTAACACGGTACAATACCGCTAATACACGATACAGTATTACGAGTATATCTCCGAGATCAACACGGTGCTATTTTACTAACATTCACACAGTACCGTATCACTAACAACAACACTGCACAATATGACTTAACACGTTACCATATGACCAACAGCAACACAGTGTCACATGACTCACAATCAAAGTGTTGGGGAAGGTGAGGCTGGAATGTGATGTGTAACAGCCTGGAGCAACAGCTGAGCCCTGAGTGCTGACCGGACTCCTCGGGCCCTTATATAAACAGTGGAAACCTTTCCCTCCCCTCTCACTCAAGCAGCCAATGAGTACCTTCCCCTCCCCTCGCACTGCACCACCCAGTAAAAATCCCCCCCCCTCCCTTCCCACCACAGCAGTCAGTGAACACATCACCTTCCTATCTCACAATCCCATGACAATTTACCTACTTCAATAGATCAACTAGACAGATCAACTAAAACAAATAGATCAACTGGGTTGCTGGGGACACGTCCACATATTTTCATGATGATCTTCCCATTAGTGTTATATAATTCTCTGGGGAGACAGACACAGACAAGTGGGACTACATAGCCCTACCCTCGATGGTAGAAGACAGTGTCATGCAAAATATTACGTTGCTGCACGTGTATACTTAGGTCACTGACTTCACACCATAGGCAGTGGATTTTGTATTAAAAAATATATATATACAGGGTGATTCACGAGTTTCTCCGGAAAATCTGGGAAATGCAAGCATACTGTATGTATAGGTATTTAATGTAATGGTTTACAAGTCGTGAAATTTTCAAATCTGACAGATGTGAATGTGAGGCGGCCCATCTTGCTGAAAAATGATACGTCACCGTGTCTTCAGAGGCACATCTTTAATTAGCAAGGGAAGTTCATCTCTGATAAAATTAACATAGACATCTCCTGTAAGCCTCTCTTCAAAGATATGAGGTCCAATCAGCTGGTTGTCAATCATACCGCAACACACATTAACTGAAAATCGGTGTTGAAAGTTCCGTTCAGCTGTCTCCTTGGGATTTTCTTTTGACCACTAATGTGCATTACGAGTATTATGTAATCAACTGCGGGTAAATATGGCTTCATCAGTGTATAAAATGTACTTGCACAGCTGAGGATGATCTGCTAGCCAAGTATAGCAATAAAGTCGTTGAGCAGAATCCCCGGGTTGTAGATGCTAACCTTGTTGTATGTGATATGCGTACAGACCTCCCCGCTTTAATGTCCTCCATACCTCCGCTTGTGGAACACAGTCGGGATGAAATTCTTCTTGTACTGATGCTAGGGCTGCAGTATACAATTCCTACTATCTGTCGTACTTCAACTTACCTCTCAGTGTAGACGTGTTGGAAAACTTTTGCATCTGGGCTCCTGTTTGGATATTTCCGTCTGTATTCTCTTGCTGATACTTTAGCGTTGCCATTGCAGAACCCATAGATAAAAATCATATCTGCATACTCCACGTTTGTAAAAGTGAATGGCATTGTAGTGAAATGTGGGTGAAATCGTCCCTGTAATAAATAGGCCTACCACACTCGCCAGCACTTGGCGGGAACTGAGCTCTGAGTATCACTGGTATTGCATCTTTACCATGTTTACTCCTTCAATAGTAGATTTATTTGTTACTTTAAAGTGACATACTTTTCTATGTAGAACAATTACTTACCTGACGACTAATAAAAGAATAGTTTCATTCAGAAAGAGAAAAACGTGCAAAATTTAAAAGAAAATTTAGCAACCTGGCTGTCAGGGGGAGTTTATGTAATTCAAAAAGAAAGTGTAATATTGTATAATTGAAGTATACAATATATAGCTATGTGTGCTAGGAATGACTATCGGGTCATTTATTAAGAGAGAGTAGACTCGTGAAATCAAGTGGCGATTTCACTTTATACTGGCTTACTTCGCCAATTCTCTAGAGTCGAGAATTTATAGACTTTCTCAACGGTACACAGCAGAGACTAGACGCTCAAGTAAGCTGTAATATTGTACCGTTGGCCTCTGAGAAAGTTAGTTTTTCCCCTTAACATTCAAAAATAATAATAATAATAATAGTCAGGATCTTGGTTGAGCCAAACTCCTAGCTAGCACAACGGATTTAAGGATTAATGCCAAAAGCTGGCCTAAGTACCAGTCGTGATTAAGGCCTAAGTACCAGTCGTGATTAATATAAAGTTGTGCTAAGGGAAATCCACTCACTCAAACACTCAGGCAAATAGCTAAATATCCCAAAACTTAAGCCTAGGAAAACAAAAGAAAATACTAATCGGTATAGATGAGACCAAGCTGATGCAGACGATCACCAAGGACTGGTGGGAGCTTCAAGGATACACGTCAATACAAGCTGAGATCTGAAATCGCTAAGAAAGTTATCACTCTAGCCTTGGCAAGGCATACTACACGCACCGTGTCTACAGTCAGACTAACTCTGATTTTGAGTGCCCGACGTGAAGAGCGTGTGAAAGGGTGTGACCTTACGTAACGGCCGGAGGCGGAAGCGATAATTCAGAAATTATCGCTCAGAGGAATGCACTGCTCGCACATAAAAATAATCACTTGCGGAGGAATGACGGAAGTTTTGACAACTTGATGCGAATACAAGCACGCGAGCGGACGGTTTGAGAGAACGAGCGAAACATCATACATTTCATAATAATTCGTCCCTCCCGCAAAATCACTCGATGTCACAATTTACGTTACATAATTTTACGATGTAGAAAATTAGTGACACTGGCAACACAGCAAGACTGCCACCAGCCTGGCCGCCTCCCATTCACATGAAAGATTTCAAAATTTCACCACTTGTTAATCATTACATTAAATACCTATACTTATAGAGTATTTTATGCTTAGAACTGCATAAACTTGCATTTCCCAGAGTTTCCAGAGAAACTCGTGAATCACCCTGTATATTAACCCTTTCACAATCAGTAAGTTTTAGTAAGTTTTTTGTTCCTCGACACATCCCTCTCTCCCCACCCTCCCGCCACCCTCCCCGTGCACCAAAATCGTGTATTCTCGGCTTATTCTCACCACCCAAACATATGTGTTTTGCCACAGAACCTATATATTCCTATTCGTCGATGTTTATTCTACACGATAAGCAAGAAAAAAACTAAAAAAAACACACTATTCGTACGTTAGGGCTGTGTGAATAAACATTCGGGAACATTCATATCAATTCCCAACATCATAACTCGAATGTTTACTGACCAATCTCTATATGTTATGCAATCAATAAAAAGAGAATTTTATTAGCTTTCGAATGGGTTAGTTCGCATTTTGATACGAGCTACAATTTTCGAGTAATAAGCGAAAAAGTAACATCAATTTAAGACAGACAACAGACTTTGTATTCAGGGAGCTCTAGCGAAAAACTTTTTCGGCA
>JAGKTI010027910.1:0-13116 GCA_018397915.1 Birgus latro | reverse complement strand
TCATGTCTCAGGAATGGAACTCTGATGTAACCCGGGACCTTACTGTATAACGGAAAGTAATAAGCACTCTAGGAGGGAATTATAACCTTCAAAATAAAAAAAGTACTGTAGTATAGCCTTCAAGTTGTCCATTTAGCTCGCTCTGCTATCAGAGAAAACGTTTTGTTCCTTTTGTTCCTCATTCCGTGGGAAGGAATGGATTTGGAGGGATTCAGTTTTGCTGACAAAAACCTCGGTGGCTACCACGGTTTTGCGGGCGGTTACCACGATTTTGTCGGCAAACTATGATTTCAGGGACCGTGTGATACCCCCATAAGAAGTGTGTAGCCAAACAAATCATTGGCATACAGACAAAAAGTCCAACAGCCAAGAATACTAGGCAAATATGAATTACTGGCTATGGTACATGGCCATTACAATGAGTGATGCTTCAGGGACTACAGGCAACCCTGACCATGGTACCAGCTAGAGAAAGTCATACAATGCCTTAATTTGAAGGAGCAGGCAAGATATTGACAAACTATAGTAAAGATCCTCATGCTTCATGAGACAGTATAACTGGAGACAAGATGCAATACACTCTCCCCTAAGCCCTGTCAAGTTGGAATGATTCCCTCTCAGCATTTACAGTACCAGGGTGCTGTTATAAGTGGCTTGCCTAAGGGTGCCTCCATGGAGGGACAGCAGAATGAAAAGAATATTCTTTTTCCAACATCTCACATAAAACTACTCTTACCATAGTTAAGCACAGTGCTAGGAAAGCTGGCAATGGTGTTCGACGTGGATGTAGCAAAGTGATGGACACGGGAGCTGAGGTCAACTATGGCGGCGCAAGTGTTTGTGATAATGGCCTCAGACCACACCCTCACTCCTTCCTGCAGCCTTCTCAATGTTGGTCCATAACTGTGAGTTATGTATGCTGCTCCAGCCTCCAGCATCACACTAAAGGATAATGCAAAATACTACTGGAATATTAATACAATATTAACAATGAGCTTATGTATCTGACCACAGGTAATGGCTCCATTTAAAAACTGTATCTTTTGGCATATTAACCACTACCTTCTGATAATATGGTCAGATAATACAAAGCTGTATGAATGGAAACATTTGCACCACTTGAGAACTATGGTAGCTTTCTTGCCTGTCACTCAACAGGCCAGAATTCAATTCTCAAATAGTATGAAAAAGATTAACTGTAATTATTATTGTTTCCTTTCCTTGGCAACGTACCTAGTGATGTAAACACAGGCCTTAGCATTGTGGACAATGTCAAGAACCAACTGGTCTCGCCTGGCTTCTTGTAGCAGCCTGCGGGTATGACGACGCAGATACCTGGCCACCATGGAGGCCGGAGTGGAAGGAGAAACTGACGATAAAATTTTTGTCTTCTTCATATCAGAAGCTACTGCTTGCACCACATTTTTAGCATTGGTGGTCAAGCTGCTCATTTCTTTGTTAGCACTCAGCTGAAAAAGCAATGAACATAACAGTAAAAAGGGTTAAATATACTGTTGTAATTTGAAACATGGTAAAAATATTTAGCCTTCTTTCATGATATCAGGATATCATCACATTTGATTATGACTGACACAGGGCTTTGTTCCAGTGGTGTAATGACTATTTTCCTCAAAGTCAAAATCAGAGACATCATTAAGTCGGCTGGAGGGAACATATTGTGATATGGAATATGTATTACTGTACAGTACTACGAATAATGAAATCATAATGCTAATTACAATATACAGTCCTTCCTCCAATTTTGCGAGAATATGGTCAACAAAAACCCTCGCAAAATCAAAATTCGCAAAATTTAAACAAGTAAATATATGAAATAAAGGCAAATTGGTCATCACCCCAAGGTAAGCACTTTTTCCACTCTTTCTCTCGACTCTACCTCTTAATTTTACGATGATAAATGAAACAAACATGAAATGATGTACTGTACAGTAATATTAATAAGAAAACATCATAGGTAAGAAACAAAACAAAAAAAACAAAAAAAATGCATTTACACTGATGTGAAGACTGGCGTGGTGTATGGGACTGGTGGCGGGGCGAGCCTTGGGTGCGGCTACTGTGGCCCCGCGGGGCCTACATCATCACTATCACTGTCGGCAGATATTTCCATATCTTGCTGGGTTTTTTCTGCCTCTCTCACGAATCCCTCGAAGTCAGAATCGTCACTGGGGTCATCAGAATCAAAAAGGTTAGGGATGCTAGAATCCCTGGCTGCTTGGGGAGGGGTGGCAGGACGGCTGGTTGATGGGAAGGGTCTCTTGGGGTTCTCATGAATTTTGTGATTAGAGACTGCTTCCTCTTGTTAACCCCATCTCTGTGGAGGTCAGCATAAAAGCGAAGGGCCCTGTCAACACTGTGGCATGCTTCCTGAGCCCTAAATTGGTCACATTCGTTGCTCACAATGGTTTCTTTCAGCTGGTCAATGACGGAGAGGATATTGGCCAGGTTATGCATCGTTAATTCTCGGCATGGTTGTGGTTGTGTTAAAAAATACATGACTTTTGGAACTACTGCGCAAAATTGGTGAATCACAAAGTTCAAATTTGCAAAGTTGAAGGATGTACTGTACTGCACTGTGTCTGACTCTGCCATCAGATTCCAGTGAATAAATGCTGCTGAAGAAAAGAATAGTGATATATCACTTTAATATCAGCTAATAAATAAATAAATAACTGCTCTAACTATTGGTCATGTCAAAGAGAAAGAGAGAATTTTTTACAGACTCAGTAAACCAATAAAGTACTGTATAAGTATTTTCAGGTGTAATGCCTGAAATCTGCATACTCCATACTAGGCCAAGGACAGGCTCCCAGTACTGTATTTCTATTTGCTCAGCTGAGAAAACTTTTATACAAGTAATACTTCGGTGAACTTAGATGAGGCACCATAAAGGCATGAAACTACCATGGGATGGTGTATGCAGGTTTCATACCATCGATGCACTGCTGCACTGCTCATTGATTGTTCACTATCTTTTTACTTTTGCTACTATTGTCCGCAATTGTTTGGACTCACCCTGCTTATTCCGGCTGTGCTACGGTTCTGTTATATTTACCTTGTCTTTCTTGTTGCCTGCTACCTTAGAGTTTCTCTTGGTCAGCCTTTTTTAGTAGGGCAGGTTACTATTTTGGCAAATTTTGTTTTCTATAAACAGTATGCCAGGACTCCACATAATCCACATGAGTTGGCCCCTTCTCTTTTTCTCATTCTTCTCCCCTTCTTGGAAGTCACTTCTCCTACTACTTTTTTTTTTCTTTTCTGGTGCTTTTTTCTGCAATATTTTCCAGATTTTGTAGTGCTTTCCCAGTGGGATTTGATGTCTCCTTTCCAGTGGGATTACAGTTCTTCCCACTGGGAACATTAGTCTTCACTCTTTTCTTGGGATTCAATCCATCCCCAGGTATTTCATCACCCTATCAGCAGAAGCGATTGCAGTTGCCCCCACTTTCTTGACTTCTTTGGAATCAGTGTAAAGTGTAACCTGTGTCCTCACCCTGATCTTGTTCACACCTGACAATCTCTACATGTCTCCCAGACACACTGCACACATGAAATGAGCAATATTTTGTAATGGGGTCTATAAATGCCCATGTTGCTTAAAGGCAAAGCGGGGATCCTCTCTTTGGCTCAGTGGTAACGTGCGAGTGTATCAAGCGCGAGGGCATGAGATCGAATCTCAGCCAAGACAGTGTGATTAACTTGTTAAGTTTCAGTTTGGTTATTACACTGGTTGGCAGTGGTGTGGGATGTGAGGTGAGGCTCGATGCTATGCTACCGTGTGTTCAAAACTGATCAACTTAGTCACCAAGGGCAGAAAAGAGTGATGTAATGAGGTCTATAAAAGCCCACGTTGCTTAGAGACAAAGCGAGGATCCTCTCTTGGTTCAGTGGTGAGGTGCACGTGTATCAAGCGCGAGGGCATTAGATCGATCTCGGCCAGAACAGTGTGATTACTTTGTTAAGTTTCAGTTCAGTTATTACATTACTTCTATTACCCTAACATCTCTTATGCACCCACTTATCACAAACACTGCACAAGATGGAATTACTTCCTACACTCTTGTGGCAAAATGCAAATGACCACACTCCTTCTGACTTTGACAGTACAGTGGGCTCACACAGTACACGTGATCACTGCGCAAATCACATAGTACACGAGTGACCAAAAATCATAACTGTAAAACTCTGAAAGCACGAGTTTAGCCCACAATACGCGAGGTAAAGGCAAGGAGTGGCCCCAAATCACTATTTTCCCAGACTATGCGACCTTCCCCCCAGCACGAAACTCCCATTGTCATTTTTCAGTAAAAGACACAGTTGACACTTCATCCTACAAGCCTGAGACAAGATAACCCCTGCAACGGTGAACCAGCCGTGGCGACTACTTGTGCCTCACTTATGCATGAACCACAGGACAGCCATTCAACCTCTGGTGGAGGCTGAGGCAGCCACACTGACAGCAGCATAAGCTGTACCAGGTTTCAAGGACGTAACGGTGGCAGACATATAAGAGGCGTACACTGCTACCAAGGAACAGCCTCCCCAGGAAGTGTTGCATCGGATAGATGAGGCTGACACTGAGTCGGAGGCCAGGCAGTCAAGTAAAGGAGCCTGGTGTGATGGAGGGCAGCATAGAACTGTCTATGTCAAGGATAAACAAGATCCTTGCGGCAGTCGATACATCAAAGAAGAACTGAAGGAACAGGAAATCTACCAGCAAAGAAAGGAGGAAGTTCTCGTTAATATCAACAAAGCCTTCCGCTTCTACACAGACAGACACAGGCAAGAAATTAAAAGAAGGATGCAGACACTCACAACAAGTTACACATGATGGCCTCAAGAAAGTGAAAGTGAGGAACCAGCTACATCGTCTGATCCAGTTCCTGTAGAGCAGTGGTTCTTAATCTTTTTACTACCACACCCCCTCTAGTAGCTGGTCCTTCCCTCCACGCCCCCCTCGCATCTTCAACCAAATTGATAAAATTCCCTACCAGATTTTAAGGAAAAACTTTAATAATGGGTGTTTTAGTCTTTTTATTGAGCATGAATTCTGTGCAAACAATATACCCAAGCATATTTAATGAGGATACCTTCTTACTAATTTAATGAGATACTTGACTCTGCTTCTTAGCTACCAGATCTTGAATGAGTGGTCAAATGGCAGACAGTGCACAAGGCAAGTCCCCTTCAACGTTCAGCCGGTTTCTGTACTTCGTCTTGACTGCAATGAGCATGGAAAATGCAGTTTCACAAAGATACATCGATCCAAAAATTGTCAGAATCCGAAGAGCTTGATGTGAGATCAGAAGGTAGACAGGAAAGTACTTGACCTAGAACATCTCAAGTTCATTGAGCTCTTCCTCAGCTAAGAAAATATTCTTGCACTTTATCCGAAACATCAGCTACCGCACACTGAAATGGGTTCCTGATGAATTTCCAGGCATCACGCTTCTCATCTATATATGGGAATTATCTGATTAATTCTGCTTTCAAGTCAGATAAGTGATTATTATTATTTTTTAAAACTCAGATTCAAGGTAACTGTGAATGAAAGCAGAATCTAAGTTACTAAAACTGGCTGTATTTCCATCCTGAATTCGGCATTTCCAGAGGTCGAGTTTGGCCTTGAAGGCTCGAATGGTGTCATGGTGCATGATGATGATGTTTTCTCTTGTAGCTTAAGGTTAATTGCATTCAGCACTTCGAAGATGTCCACCAGGTAAGCCAGAGATAGCAGAAAGCCTTCAGACTGGAACTTGTCACGGAGATCTGTCTCTGCTGTGAATCTAGTACTGCTACTTCTTCTTGTAGTTCATAAATCTGTCCAAACATGTTTTGTATTTCTTTCATAATCATCTTCATATTGGCCATGCTCTTGTTAAGAGAATTACAAATATAATTAGAGAAATTCCTACATTTTCCCCCGGGTTCGCGCCTCCCCTGGAATTTACTCACCTCCAGGTTAAGAACCACTGCTGTAGAGGAAGGGAGGATGCAATGTCAGTTGTGTCAACATTGGACTTTGAGGGGTTTTTGGCCGAAGTGAATGAGTTAGAGGCTCATTGGGAAGCTGCTCAAGAGAAGTCTAGTTATGAGGACGAAATTGGTGCCGTGGGTGGTGCAGCGGCCAGTGCGACGGGGGCACTCTAAGTGTGTTGCTGTGCCTCGGAACCCCTGCTATTTAAGTCCATCAAGCCTGTCGTCTATTGGTTTCAAGGTGATTGACCATATATTTGTTATTTTAGCTATATCTGAAGTATACGTCTAAAAAAATCTTCACTTTATTATGACTAAGGTTTAAAAAATTTCAAGGTTTGAGAGGGTCCCACCCATATGTTATTTTTCCAATAAGATTATGTATTCACAGTATGCGAAATCACAGAGTGCGAGGTCGTGGACTGCCCATCCACTGGCACACTGTATGAGCCCACTGTACCACACTAACTTACTGTATTGAGTTTCTAATGAAGAGTGGTGGTGGTTATACAAGAAAGAGATGGTTGGGTAGACTGCATCCACCTGGACCTCTGGAAGGCATCTGACAGGGTGCCACATACAAGATTGTTGTGGATATTAAAAACTACCAGAAAGGAAGGCGTTAAGTTATTAAAGAGGATAGAATGTTATTTGGTAGGAAGGCAAATGAGAACGGTTATAAGAGACAAGGTTTCTCAATGGAGAAATGTAACTACTGGCAAATCCTAGGGTTCGATTTTGGCTCCAATTATGTTTCTGATATATGTAAATGATGTGCCAGAAAGGTTGAGGAGTTAAACAAGTATGTTTACTGTTGATGAAAAATTATAAAGCGTATTACAGAAAACTCTTCATAACTATAAGGAATTACAAGAGGATCTGGACAAACTACACAATTGGAATCAGATCTGGAAAAAGGACTTCTATGCAAAAAAAAAAAAAAAGAAAGAAATGCCACACCCTAGAAATGGGAGAGTGTGATAAAACACCTGGCTGTTGTGTATATGTACACAATGACTTATCTTGCTCTTGTGTTCCTGAACTAGATTCTTCTGATTTCTCTACTCTCAGGCTTTGGCTTTCCTGTCATTCTCTGACTAAATATATCTGTGTTGTTTACTTATCCCCTAAATCTACTGACTGTGAAAAATTCTTTGACTACCTTACTTCTAAGATGGAACACATCCAATCCATTTCTCCTTTCTCTGAAATTTCCATTCTAGGAGATTTCAATGTTCAACACTACCTTTGGGTCTCCTCTCCTTTCACTGATCCACATGATGAACAAGCCTACATCTTTTCTATTCTTAATGACCTAGTGCAGATTGTATAGCACCCTATCCGTATCCCTGACCGCCTTGGAGAGAGTTCCAACATACTTGACCTCATCCTTAAACTACTCTTTTTCCTTACGGTGTTAATCTTTCCTCTCAGTTGGGCTCTTCCGATCACAACCTTATTACCTTACCCTGTCCTATCACTCTAGTACGGCCTATGGCCCCTCCAAAGAAACATCAGTTGTGGCACTTTGGAGCTGCTGACTGGGAGGCCCTAAGGCAGCAATGCTTTGATTTTCTCTAGAATGATTACTGCTTCCATGGCCAGGAGCCATCTGAGTGTGCCTTCCGCATTACGGAGGTTATTCTCTTGGGCATGGAAGCATACATTCCTTGCTCACATCCTTTGACTAATGCAAGAAATCCTTGGTTTAATCACGCTTGTTCTAATGCTGTCCACAACAAGGAAAGGGCCTATAAAAGGTAATGGAGCCAACCCCCACCCCTGAATGACATTTACAGTATTTATTTATTTTTTTAATGTTTCTGCCAGGAATCGTTCTTCGCTCTGCTAAAAATAAATTAATCCATCCATCCATCCAACAACCAATCCTATGTTGCCCCATGAACAGCACAGCAGGCCAGGGCTAAGCAAGTTGGTCCTTACATTTAAGATGAGAATTACCTGCCTCACTCATCCCTGAGTGGCATTTCGTGAGCAATAAACCCCAACCACCCCTTGGATATAAACCTGCACTGGCTCAATCTGACTGGAGCACCTTAATTACTCACTAAACCACCAGGCACCATAATTTGGTTATATGGTTACCACCCAGCATAGTAAATGGTTTCCTGGTGTACAGGAAACCATTTGGCTTGTCAGTCAGTGTAGAGTCACCCATATACAGAAGGAAGAGGAAAGAATGAAGGAAAGAATGACAGAAAAGGGAGTGCCAGGTAACCTGTAGGCAGGAGGAGGAAAGAATGAAGGAAAGAAAGACAGAAGAGGAAGGAAGGAAGAGAGGAAAAGGCAGACATCCAAAGCAGTGATACACTGAGTGAGTGGAAGGTTAGCTTTCGTGAGTACTAAATGCTCTCAACTCTCCAACTCAAATTCTTCCCGCTCCTTCTGGCACCTTGTCAAAAATCTTTCTAACAGCTTTAACTCATTATCCTTCCCTCCTCTATTCCAATCTGATGGCTCTGTAGCTACCTCTACTGATAAAGCAGATCTCTTCGCTCAGACTTTCTCCTCCAATTCTACCCTAGATGATTTCGGTGCTGTTCCTCTGTCACTTCCCCCCTATGACTTTCTTATGGTAAAATTTCTTCAACTGATGTACTTTCTGCCATCACTGCCCTTAATACTAACAAGGCATATGGGCCTGATGGGGTCCCTCCTGTTGTCCTCAAGAACTGTGCTTCTGTGCTTACAAACTGCCTAGGAAAACTCTTTCAACTTTGTCTATCAACTTATACCCCTCTTTCTTGCTGGAAGTTTGCTCTCATTCAGCTTGTCTCAAAGAAGGGTGATCATTTCCAACCACCTAATTATCACCTAATTGCTTTAACATCCTGTCTCAAAAGTTTTCAAGTCTATGTTTAACAAAAATTTTTTAAAGGATCTTTCCTATCTCAACCCTCTTTCTGGTCGTCAATATGGGCTCTGTCAAGGATGATGCACTGGTGATCTTCTCACCTACCTCTCAGACCCCCAGTCATCCTCCTTTCGGGACTTTGAGAAAAGCTTTGCCAATGCACTTAACATCTCAAAAGGCATTTGATTAAGTCTGGCATAAATCTTTATTTTCCAAACTGCCCTCTTACAGTTGTCCTTCTTTCTGTGCCTTCATCTAAAGCTTCCTTTCAGGGTGTTCTATAGCTACTGCTGTAGACAGCTACCGTGCGTCTCCTAGATCTATCGACACTGGTGTTCCTCAGGGCTCTGTCCAATCATCAACTCTCTTCCTTTATTCATCAGTGACCTTCCAAGCTGTAAATCTAACCCTATCCACTCATATGCTGATGATTCCACCCTTCACTTTTCTATTCGCTTCCCGCAGGGTCCATCTCAGCAGTCACTTTAACAAACAAGAGATGAGGCTATGACACACTTAATGTCTGACTTGGCTTGTATCTCTGACTGGAGTAAAAGTAATCTTGTTGATTTCAATGCATCAAAGACTAAGTTCTTACACCTATCAACCCGACAAAATCTTCCACAGAATTACCCACTGTTTAATAATATCAAGCCCAATGCTGCATCATCCTTAACCACTTAACCGCGGGCCGTCACTTTCGTGACGCTCGGTGGCGATGGCTCGAGCCGTGGGCCGTCAGTTGGGTGCATCTGTTTTCTTTTTAATTATCCGGGACCATCAAAATATAAATATATATGAAAAAATGTTGGAGAGTCCTGAGTGCTAATTATATCACTCAGGCTAGTTTGGGCCTATATTTTATAAAAATAAGTCAAAGCGCAAACTGCCACCAGATGGAAGTGCCAGGACTGCCTCACACAACCCCGCGGTTTAGGGGTTAAACATACCTGGGGTTTCATTCTCTTGGGATTTATCTTGGAAAGATCATATTACATCTCCTGTAAAATCTGCTTCCATGAGATTAAGTGTGCTAAGCTGACTCCATACCTTCTTTACCCCTGTACAGTTGCTGACTTTATACATGGGTTTTATTCGCCCCTGTGTAGAGTACAAATTTCAAGTGTGGAGAGGCTCCCCACATACAGCTCTTCCCAACAAGGTGGAGTCAAAGGCTTTTCATCTCATTAACTCTCCTTCTCTTACTGGCTCCCTTCAACTTCTGTCTCTTTGCTGAACTGTTGCATCTTTATCTCTTTTCTATCGCTACTTTAATGGTCACTGCTCCTCTAAATTGTCTGCTCGCATCCCTCCACCTCTGCAACGGGCGCATAGCACCACCCATCTAGCAACAAATTCTCATCCCTTTTCTGCCCAACCCTCTAATGAGAGAGTTCACCGTTACTCACAGTCCTTCATTTATGCAACAGGTCAACTCTGGAACTATCTCCCTCTGTCTGTACTTACAATTTCCTATGATCTCCAGTCTTTCAAATGTAGTGTGTCCAGGCATCTCAAATTAAATGGATCTTGAATTTAGCTCTCTGTTGTAAAGGTAGTTTTTGTTTTTTTTCTTGGTAGGAATTGTTTGTGGGCTCCTGGCCTTTGGTTCCTTCTTCCTTGCAGAATAAATAAATAAATAAATAAATAAATAAACTGGGCACAGAGATAATCAGCAAAGCCAGAGAAGAGAAGAACTTGGGAGTGATCATACAGGACAATGTATCACCTAAAAATCATATAAATAAAATTACTGAAGGAGCATATGGACTGTTGGCAAACAGGAGAGTAGCTTGTAATTACATGGATAAGATGCTGAGAGGCTTAATAATGTCTATGATAAAACTGAGAGTAGAATATGTAACAATGTTATGGTTGTCATATCTGAAAAAACATACAGGCAAACTAGAAAAAGTTCAAAGAAAAGATACCAAGCTTGAGAAAGCATTTCTATGAGGAGAGATTGAGGATGTTACCAACCCTACAAGAGATGGGAGAGAGAGGAGATTTGATTATGACGTTTAAAGACGCAAGAGGAATGGAATGGGTGGATTTTTTTTTTTTTTTTAAGGATGATGAAAGAAGAAGAGAACATGGGTATAAACTGAGGAAAACCAGGTGCCTTAAATATGTGAGAAATTTAAGATCCTTAGAAGTACAGATGCTTGGAACAACCTAAAAGAGGTGGTGCAAACAAAGAATATCTAAGTGCTTAAAACTAGATTAGACATAAGCATATATCTATGTGCTTAAAACTAGATTAGACATAAGCAGACACAGACAGGCAATACAAGCATAGCTCAATTCCTGTATAGTATAACTAGGTAAATAAACATATTCACTGAAAAATATCTTCAGAATTGGGTGAAGCTACAGCAATATAAACTCACCAATATGTGCTTCCACCATGCACCAAGACTGTGTGTGTGATGAGCAGTGGCATGTAATAGAAAGGGTGGATACAGCTGCACACTAAGTCCAGCTGATCCCAAGAGGTCCAGCTCAGCAAGGCGAGGATTTACCAATCCAAATTTGAGAGCCAGCTCCTCCTTTGAGTCAACAGCTGCAAGAAAAATAAACATATACCAATAAAGTTTATTGCTCACATAATGCCACTCAGGGATGAGTGAGGCTGGTCACTCTCATCTTAAATGTCATGACCAACTTGCCTAGCCCCAGGCTCCTACGCTCCTCATGGGGCAATGTAGGATTGGATGATGGATAGATGGACCAATATATATATACAGTATATATACAGTAATCTTCCTACTATCCGTTGTAACAGAGCAAAAGGCATGCCCGGAAAGTGGTCTTGTCCAGATAGTGGCCATGAAGCTCCAGCATCAGTCATTCCAGACCCTAACCTAACCTAACCTATAGCAGAAAACCACCTACCTACCTCTCTACCGGACATGCATAGCACTTATTTAAGACCCCATTCACATAAATAATGGACACAAAGCATGAATTAATTGAATTTTAACCGAAAAATGATGATTTTGAGGAAAGTAAGGGAGAGGTGTCCACAAGCTGACAGCATAGTGTAAGTATTGGACATGGCAATCACTAAGAAAATCACCTTTTCTCACATCCTATGAACTAAAATATGGGATACAAAGCATGAAATAAATAAACTGTTACCAGAAAATTATGATTTAGAGGTGAGTAGTGAAAAAATGTTCACCAGCTGACTAGATAGTGAACATCTGTAAGAGACATGGTAGTCACTGAGAAAATCACCTCTTTCACAGCCTGTGCACTCAAATATGGGACACAAAGCATGAAGTAAATAAAATGTAACCAGAAAAATTATGATTTAGAGGTGAGAAGGGCAAAAATGTTCACCAGTTGACTAGGTAGTGAACGTATGTAAGAGACATGGTAACCACTGAGAAAATCACCTCTTGCACAGCCTGTGCACTCAAATATGCGACACAAAGCATGAAGTAAATAAAATGTAACCAGAAAAATTATGATTTAGAGGTGACTAGGGCAAAAATGTTCACCAGTTGACTAGATAGTGAACGTATGTAAGAGACATGGTAATCACTGAGAAAATCACCTCTTTCACAACCTGTGCACTCAAATATGGGACACAAAGCATGAAGTAAATAAAATGTAACCAAAGAATGAGGATTTAGAAGTGATTATGGAAAATATTTGGCAGCTGACAGTGTACTTACATGTCCGTGGTGGCTGTTTACCCGACCTCTAAAGTTCTGACAGTGGTGCAAATGGTCTTGAAGCATGTACACCCAACCCTCGGCTATCGTGGGTTCCGATATAGTGTTTTACCGCATGTATAAAAAGCCTACCCAAATTCCTTTATCACGCACTAAATGCCTGCTATCACGCATCAGCTTTGTGGATCGAGCGAAAAAAAGCTTGGGCAAGTGGACAAATCAGCTGACCAACCAAAACATTCAAGATGGCAGAGGATGCTACTCAAGCAGTGATTGAAGAAGTTCATTTGATAAAGTCTGTATGCTCAAGTGTGAATAAAACTCCACTATAATACATTAATAACCACTTTTATATACGTGATGATGATGATGGGAGGCCTTATACTTCATCTTGGCTTAGAGATAGGTGCTTCGTCACCAACACTTTCATAGAGGTTTTACAAACAAACATATAAACTAGTCACTACAGTATACCCAAAGACTCTTAACCCCTACACCACGGGGTTGTCAGAGGCGTGCCGGGCCATTCCTGCTGGGATATTCGCACTCCAACTGACTTTT